>MU832695.1:0-68447 GCA_029204225.1 Diphasiastrum complanatum
GATTTATTCAAACTTGCATCATGTTCTGTGGAAGAATATATTACTATTTTTCCTATAGTGGTATCAGAGCCAACGGAATTAAAGTTGATACAGTGGTATCTTCGCATCTCTCTCAAATTCTTCATGCGTCCATCAGTAAGCCACTATCTGGAGCTTATTCAAAATTAAAAGATGTCATCGATCACCAATATTCAAGCTAAGATCACTACAATTTTGGACCTAGAAGGTTCAAACTACTTGATTTAAAAATTAAAGACTTCACTCTTGTTGAAGGACGAAGGTCTATGGCAATGGGTAGAATCAATTGAGGAGAGCCAGAAGCTACTCCTGGCAAAGAACTTCGAGAATGGAGTTTAAAAAATGACAAAGCTATAGCAATTATTGCATCTTCAGTGCATGACAATATAATACTAGATCTTACGTCAATTTCAAACGCAAAGGATTTATGGGAGAATTGTAAACCAAGAATGAGACTCGATTTCGTAATTAGATCATGTTCTTGAAGACCAATTAACTTACCTACAGTGGGACGACAAAGACCTGAACACATTCGTGCGAAAGATTAAAGATCTATTTATTTTCTTGCAGAATTCTGATACAGAAAATATAATTTCTAAGGAAAAATAGCTTAGTTATTTTCTTCGAATCCTACCCAGGTCATTCCACACAACTCGAATCTTATGGGTAAAAGATGCGACAATGATACTTCAAAAGGCAATAGACGGAGTTAAGGAGAAAGTAGAAGCTTGTGAATGCTATGATGAAAATGGTAATTCAGAAAATGTTCTATTTACTCAGAAGAATAAATCTTCTAAGAACTCTAAGTTTAAGAGGGAGTCGTCTAAGAAGAATGAGTCTAAGACTAATGAACAACAATATGGAAAACAATAGAAGAATTCTGGTGATAAGAAGATCTGCAACAGATGCAGAAGATTAGGTCACATAGAAGAAAAGTGTTGGCTAAATCCAAAGATTGAATGCATTTATTGTCATAAACGAGGTCATGCAGTAATAGGCTGTTATCATAATTTCAGAAACAAAAAAGAGTAGAATCGAAGCGAACCTTTAGATTCAAACTATGTCGAAGACAAAGCAGAATGCTCTAGAGTAGCAGAAGACATGACAACAAGAGATTCAATAGCTTATATTAGTACTGATCTATGTTATTCATCTAATTCAATTCGAGAAGTAGTACTTGATTCGGGAGTCACCTCACATTTTGTTTTCTTGAAACAAATTTTGTTTGAGTACAAGAAGACGAACTATTCGAAATTCAATATACTTGGAGACGGTTCTAAACATGTGGTTGATGGAACTAGTGTATTATGGCTAGAAACAAATCAGGGAGACAAGAAACTGGAGGAAGTTCTCTATGTCCCTACTCTTGATAAAGATCTTCTATCCGTTGCTAAGATAGTCGATACAGGCATGTCAGTGACCTTCACGAAGAACTCTTGTAAACTGTTCGAGGAAGATTCTGATAACTTGGTTTCTAAAGACAACAGAGAAGGAAATTTATATTACCTGAACATTCAAACAAGAATCGAACAAGTTAATCAAACTCATGAATCAACAGATGTATTGTGGCTTAAAAGGCTATGTCACATGAACATGGAAGCCTTGTACCAAGCCAATAAAATTTAGAGAATTCAAGGAGTCAACATCAAAAGTAGAGATATTCGAACTACCTACGAACCTTGTCTTAAAGGCAAGATGACTAGAACATCTTTTAGTAAGGATGTTTGTAAAGCAACTAAGGTACTTGAAATTGTGCATTCAGATATTTGTGGACCATTCATAGTATTGTCGTTGGGTGATGCAAAGTACTTCATTACATTTATTGATGACTTCAGCAAGTTCGCTGTAGTATATTTTATTCATATCAAATTTGAAGCCTTCGAGAAATTCGTTGAGTATACGAATTGGGCTGAGAAGCAGACAGGCAATAAGCTGAAGCAAATTCACATAGATCATGGAGCCAACGAATTCAAAGCTTATTGTACTGATCGAGGTATTATGCACACAAAGACTGCATCTTACACACCTCAGCACAATGGAATAGCTGAACGAAAAAATCGTACACTGATAGAAGCTGCAAGGTGCATGATGGCTCATGCGAAGGCACCAAGATAGTTGTGGGGAGAAGCAGTGGCTACATCAAATTATCTTCAGAATCATATTCTGAAATCTCGAATACCGGATAAAACTTCTCATGAGATATGGTGGAAGTCGAAGCCAAATCTTGCACATGTTCGAACATTTGGATGCGCAGTGTATATGCACATACCAAATAAGCTGAGAAAGAAACTTGATGAAAAGATAGAACAAGGTTTTTTGGTAGGATTCGAGTTACATTTGTCATATTATCGTGTTTATGTACCCGAAACTGGCAAGATAAAAGTTGTTCGAGATGCTAAATTTGATGAGACAAAATACATAGTAGACAGTAATCTAGTCGGCTATGAAATTCTCAAAAATCATTATGAGCTACCAACGATAATAGAAGAAAAACAAGCAGAAGATGAAAGAGAGTTACCAGATTCAGAGGGAGGTCAAAATTGAGTGTCTGACAGGCTCGAATTGTTGGCTTGAATTCCAGCAGAAAAGCTCAAATCAAAATCAAACTCGAAACCTATAGAATCGAACTCGAAACCACCTGTGAGAAGATCAGACAAACAACAAAAACCACCAGAAAGATATGGTCAAGATGTTTTTAATATAGCCGTCGAATTTTGTGGATTCTCTGATGAATATCAAACATTTGAGGAAGCTGTAGATGGACCAGATAAAGATCGTTGGATTCAGGCAATGGAGGATGAAATGTCATCCATGTATAAGAACAATGTCTGGACACTTGCACCTATACCTAATGGCAGAAAACTAGTGAAGTGCAAGTGGATCTACAAGACAGGTCCTGATGGAGAAAACATTAGATACAAGACAAGGTTGATTGCTAAAGGATTTTCACAGAAGTATGAGATCGACCACACTGATAATTTCTCACCGGTAGTCAAACATACATCAATTCGCTTGTTATTCGCGTATGTAGTGGCTCATGATCTGAAAATCCATATTGTGGATGAGAAAACTACTTTCCTGCATGCAGAATTAGAAGAAGACTTATTCTTAGACCAACCACTTGGTTTTGTAAACCAAGAATATCCAGAATACGGATATCACATGAATAAAAGCATTTATGGTCTCAAACAAGGAGCGAGACAATGGTATAGAAAGAAGGACAAAGCTCTACGTTCCATAGGCTTCAAACCTCTATTTGTTGAATCAAATGTCTATATCAAGCATCTCCAAAATGAAATAATCTTATGTTGATGACACGCTTATACTCTGGACTGTTGTTATTCGAAGGAAGCTGGATTTCACATCGAATCTTACAGTGACACAAGTTAAGCATCCATGAAGGATGATAGCGAACTCTAGCATCTGGCACAACCATACTCTAGATTAGGAAGAAGCAAACAGCAGTAGCCCAATCTTCCTGTGAAGCGGAATATGTAGCAGCAGCCAAGATGACAAACAAGCTGATCTGGATTAAACAAATATTGGAAGGATTTGATGAATCTAGTTCTAAATCTTATGTCTTATTAATGGATAACACTTCAGCAATCTATCTTACGACAGATCTTGTAGAGTCCCCATTTGCATATCATGTTTTATTGGGAAGGCCATGGTTGAGAACTGTGCAAGTAGTACACAACTAGGGTATGGCGAAATTCACCTTTGAAAATAGCAAACAGGCTATAAAGGTCGATCCAACCACATGGGTGCTGAAACCTATTGCACCCAAGGCTGATGATGGATCATCCATGACAGATTATACGATCAATCACCCAAGGCAAGCCAAGGGTGGTCGCTGCGATTCAGAGACAGATGTTGTGATATGGACGGATGCATTCAATTGACTGCCAAGCATGTTTATATGAATTGGATCTTGAACCCAACACATCTTCACCCAAGTGTTATACCATGGACACACCAATTACATTTGGGATGAGTATGATCAACGTAGCATGGTTGTTAGTGGAATCTATTGAGAACCCAGTGGACGATGATTTAGTCCCTTGGCAACATGCTTTGACTTATAACAAGGAGATTGAGCTGACAGATGAGTAGGTCCTACAACACATGGACCCAGATCGCTATGGAATCAAGAGAGTACCAGCTCAACCGCCACAAAAATCTGTTATGGCAAAAGTTTCAAATCCAAAGGCACTTGCAAACAAGAAGAACCAGTTGAAACAATGCTACAATCAGGTGATCCGATGGAGTGATCTACCCGAAGAAGTTATAGCTACAGTGGATGTGGATATTCGCAACCACGAGATGAATTTCACACCAGTTCCAAAGAAAGACAACAAGGACAAATCTAACTATGTGACAAGAAAAGACAAGAAGAAGGTGTTGGATTCCTTGAAGTCAATCAGGATGAACTCGGATACAACATCATCTTCTTCTCAGATGACGGAGAATCAAAAGATGACCAGTCGGGCTAAGATCAATATGCTGAAGGAGGAATCTCATCGAGCACCAGTTCACGCGAGGTCTGAGACATTCAAAAATTACACCTTGGATGACGTGATAATTATGATGTCGCAAGCACATTGAGAACCTGATCACAATCAGAAACCAAGGGAACAAGCCTTCGAGGGACCTGCATGAACATAGTCAATGAACCTTGCCGAGCTAGGTGAAGAAGAAAAGATCGTGCATGTGAGAGAGCAGTTAACACCCACACAATTCAAGCAACTATGATAATTGGTGGTAGAGTACATGGATTGTTTTGCCTGGAATTACACTGAGCTAAAGGGCATCCCACCAATAGTCCAACACACCATACCCTTGGTGGATGGAGCAGTCTCCGGATCCTGAGGTCATAAGTAGCTACATATGCAAATAACAAACATAGGGACGAATGCTTCACGACAGGAGAGAAGGTTTCAGAATAATCAATATCATACCTATGAGAGAATCCCCTCGCTATCAGTTTTGTCTTATATTTCAAAACATTCCCATCTAGTCCATACTTGAGCTTGTAAACCCACTTGCATTTCACAACCTTTCACTTATCTGGTAATGGCTCCAACGTCCATACCTGGTTCTTCCTCATGGATTCTATCTCCTCGATCATGGCTTGGATCCATTTGTCCTTATTTGGACATTCAATTGCCTCCTTGAATGTCTGTGGTTCATCACTGAATCCATAGAATTCTTCTGATGTGGAAGCTGAGCTGTCTGACATGTATCTTGCTGGCGCTCTTCGTTGTCTTGTTGACCTTCTAGGAGATCCTCCTGGGATAGCAATGCCTTTGCCATTGTCTGCTTTGCTAGGTCCGGAACCATCTTGGTTTACAGGTACTATATCAGAAGGCTGTTGGGTGGTTCTTCTTACCTAGAAGCAGTATTCAAAACCGAGTTTACAGCTCCGATACCAATGTAACGACCACTAGGAAAAAAAAACTCCTAAGATGAGGATAGGAAAACACAAGAGAGACTGTGGAGCAAAACCACCCAACCAAACCTAGATCCCTCCTGGAGAATCCTCCTGGATCTAGCCCCCAAGCCATGCCATGTGATAGCAAGAGGAGAAGAGCTCAACTGACCTAGACCAAAGTCGTCGAAGGAATAATCACTACCTCAATATATAGAGAGTAGGATCCTGTGCATGAACCCATGCAATTCCCATGCAGGTCAACTATAAATAGATCACAGCTCTTCATGCATACCTCTTGCCTATAACAATCACTACTCCATATGTCTCAATTAGAGTGTCTGGGTCGTCTCAAGGTTATTAGTCACCAACAGGCCTTGACGTGGAATTAAATCTCGGCGTGACCAATAATCTCAAACATTGGAGGGCCGGTCTACTATAATAAGATTATTCCATGTCCTTAGCGGAATATGGCCATAACGTTCTTCCTCCCTTAAACAGGTTTTGTCCTCAAAACGGGAAAAAGAAAACATGAAAGTATTCCATAAGCTTTCAGTCTTTCCCATAAATCATTATTCTTAGTCTGATCTTTCCATCTGAATAAGTACTTAGAGATGCAACAGTCATTTCAATTGTTTGCCTCTACTCATGAATACTGATTCAAATTCCCAAAGATGCACTAAGCTAATAATTCTTCCAAATGGATTGATCTACTCCAAAATAAAAACTCATCACCTTTATGTAATTTCAATTACATGAAACATTGGGTGATCTTACTTTATTTCAAAAATCAAATCCAAAAACTGAAGAAATTCCATTTCAATATCTTGTAGAAAATAAGGCTTCTTGGTACAAATATTCTTAGAGTTACCAAATATTCTAAAATATCACAATTCAATCATCTAAAATTTCTAGGAGATCCATCAAGTCTCAAATAGTTATAACTCAATCCAGAGTACTACAGTTACTCTAATGAGTTAACAACCCCATTCCTAGCATCATATGCAAGAAATAAGCAATTATCTATATCTTAATAGATTTATTTGTCTCCTATAAATTTGGAGATATAGACTGAACTTTGCACACAAGCACTTATATACTATAATCTGCAAGGTAAGCAAATTCCTTATAAGTAAACAATTACTTAATGAAGATGTCTGTGAGATCCACATAGTCTCAAGTATGTGCTGGAGTAAAGAAATTTAGAGTTCAAAATAATATATCTAAATTCTCGACTCACCTATCAAGAACTACTCAATATCTTAAGAATTCTCACATTTCCTTGTAATCTTCAAATGACCTTTAAGTATCAATTTATGATCCATCAATTATGATTCGTCAATCATAATTTATAGGATTCCAAAACCATAATCATTGAAAGATACTGGAATATATGTACAACATACAACTAAGGAAATATAAGAATCATTCTGAAATCTTTTCCACAAGGAAAAATACTGGATTCCAAGAATATTCTTCCAAATCGATTCTGAATCAGATTATGAGTTCCAAATTCTACAATCAACCAAGAAATTAAAGACCTTTATAACAATCGTTTTTAACAAAATAAACTTTATACAATCTCCTAGAACATCATCTAGAGATTACAATGTTCTGCTGAATTCCCAAAATCTAGTTTAGCATTCTTGGAACCATTAAGATCCGGTATCCAATTGAGCTCATAGCGATACTATCACTAATGAATGAAAATTATTTCTCAACTGAGAAATATTCATACAAGAATTCAGTATCCTATGCACACAATTTCTTGATGAATCTGAATGACTCATAAATTATGTGTCTTACAAGCAATACACACTAAACAAACCGTTTTTGGTGAATCTCTTCACACTCTTAGTTTTTACCAATTAACTTCCCCAGGAGTAAATCAACTACTCAAGTTAATTGCTCATGATTTAGAAATCTTAAATGTCTAGGTGAAGAATTCAATTATACTAGTATAACACCACATTTAGATCCTTATCCAAACCATTTTTAAGTTAACCCATAGATCTATCAGAACAAATCTGTTAATTCTGCAAGTAATTGTCAAAACAATACTTGATCATATGTCTATGTTCAACGACTAGGTTAAGTGCACCAGATAACCTTAGTACCAGGAATACATAGTAGATCCAAACAAGATTATTCATGCACATATGAGAATAATCTCACAATGACCTAGTACATAAACACATATGTCATTATATGGCAGATTCCTCCAAAATCTGCATATGTTACTCACATAACTCATTGAGAATCTTGTGACTCAGCTAAAGAAGATTCTATTTCTCTTGAGTAAATAACATATTTGGGAAATCTTTGAAGTGAATAATTCCACATCACAAGTTTTTCAACCATCATACTCTTACCAACAAAATTCCTTCAACCAATCAACCTACTTCAAATCTTAGTGCACATACCAAGATTAGGTTGAGTTATATAGACATCTTTGGACATAAGGTTAAGATTAAAACTTTATTCCACTGATCCAATCCATAACTAAATGGTACTTGGTAGCCACTTAGTGAACCTTAATTTAATCTTACCACTACTTCCCATATTCATGAATATCTCATAGCCCAAACTCCCATAACTACTCTAGTTCTAGATTATTCAAAACAATCGCTAGAAATTTCCTCTATTCCACTAGATAGTTCTACCATTGCACACATACTGGATTCCACAAAAGAGATATATGCAACTGGTTGATCCCACGAAAGTCTTATTCCTATCATTTTCTTTTTCCCATCTTAAAAGAAATACCATAATTTTGATTAAAAAATACTCTGGAGACAACGTATAAGATATCAAAGATTCAAAAAAGTCATAAATGAGTATCCAATACTATTACAAATCGGACTTTTTCCTTAAAATCATAAAATATTTTATTCTGAGTGATAGAACCATTACTCTTAATAATCAACTATCAATTAGAGATAATTGATTGGGCTCAAGAAATTCAAATTCCACTTAATCAGTTGAAAACATCAATTGATTCTAAGCTATATTCACAAACTGAAATGGAAGCTTAAATTCATTTAACTTAAGCAGTCCTTCAGAACCTAGTTCTACATTAAAAGGAATTATATTCAATCCAATTGTCTCATATTTAAGAAATTTCTAAAAAGTAGAGGTTTCATTCAAAAGAGAAATAACTTCTAAGGGTTTCAAATTTGTTATTTATGAGATATCATAGAGGATCCGGATCTATATCTCATAACCTCTCCAAATACCCACACAAGTTTAACTATTGGTTTCAACTATTAGCATTACTATTAATACTAACCACTGGTCTACAGATCATTCTCACACAAGAATTTTGTGAAAGTATTGTACTTTAGGACCATAAATGGATCTACAAAAGATCCACAAGAGTGATTGGATGCTTGCTTAACAATCTATCAAAAAACTAGACACAAAAAAGTTGATCTAGATTGGCAATTTGACAAACAACAAGCATTAACAGTCAAAAGCATTGATAAACATTGAAATCTGAGCCCCCACGTGTGTAATACAGGCTGTAGTACGGCCTTCAACCTGAGAAACAAGTAGAAATTGATTTGGTTTCATTTGGATCACAAAAACTCAATGTACATAGTGAACTAGCTTGAGATTGCCAATGAGCTCCAAAAATTTTCACTTTTTTTCTCACTATGGGAGCTTGGAATACATAGCAAATTCGACTTCCTTCTTGAAGTTAGGTGGATTTCCAGCATGTAATAAGGAAGTTAACTCACCCTTCTTGACCTAAAATGAAACCCTAGCCTAGATCCTAGAGTTATGCCTGTTAGGTAGCTAGTTGGTCAAATTTTTACCTTAAACTTAGGTGTAGGTCCTATAAAGTAGAGATGACCACCAAATAGACATGACCAACTCTCTTGACTTGACCTAACCTACATTAGAATGAGTTTTCCATGTGGCATCATGGCCTCACATGTGCGGGACCCACTTGTGTACACAATTTACACTATTCTACATGGTTTTTGATCAAGCTAGATTTGCCAAATTTAAGCAATTCTTCACACTCCTCCTCAAATTTAGCTTGCTCTATTTACAACTCTCTTTCTAGATGAATGAATGATTTTAGAAGTGTCTAAAAAATCCAGCTACAAACAAGGAACTTTTGAGACTCCAATAGAGAATGATGTCCATGAAGGATCTTTCACCACCTCTTAGAGGATCCCTTACAAGATGTTCCATAAATGTGGCCATATACATGTAGCACACTTCAAAACTAAACATCATGCCAAGCCATGGATTCCAAGGCATTTTGTGCACTTGAAGATACATCAATTAAAATATTAAGTGCATAAATAATGTTGCCAAAGACAACTTGCCTTGCTTGATCCATATGATTGAGCCTTGATGGCTCCATCTTGATACTCAAGTTTCTTCTTAGAGTCCTCGGGTCTTGAGCTTGATCCTCCACTTGACTTGACTCCAAAACATCAATGAATTAAATAAGGTGTTGATCCAAAGGTGCTTCTTCAAGTTTACAAATCTTCCACTCTTGAAAGATCACATCTCCACTATTGACAAATTCTTTGGTTGAAAACAAGTAGATTCTACAATCTCTACTTGAAGAGCAAAACACTACCATTATTCCTATCATTGAAATATGATAATCTTTGGTCCTTACATTGGAATGATCATGCACAAAGCATGTGGACACAAAGATTTCCAAAGCAAATGATGTTTCATCTTTTATGACTCTATTCAAACTATTACAAAAGTAGCTATCCAATGAAATTGCTTTATCAACAACAAATGTAGATTTCAAAGCATCCCATTTCATTGTCTTGTCATACAAAGTAATAAACACCATGAATCTTAAAGGTAAGAAACAAGTCACCTCATGTCTACTACTACTTTTCAAAAAGTATTCAAAGATAGTAGACTCTCCAATGCTCACCATATGCACACTTGAATGGACAATTTGCATGCAATTTGATGACTCGGCCATTGTCATTGAGGACTCCCTTGGAACTCTCATGCTTTGAGGTTGATCCTCAAGACCTTCCTCCTTTTGATGCTCCTCCTCAATGCAAGCAAGATCACACTTTTCCAAGATCTCCTCTTGAGTGATCTCCTCCTTTGCCAAGCTCATTCTTTCAAAAGCAACACTAGCTTCCAACTTAAACAATCTTCCATGTTTAAATCCCTTTGCAATGTGAACATCATTCTTCAAAATGAAGCAAACACCGATGCTTAAAGTGGACATCCAAACCACATTCTAAGAGTAGACCAACACAAAGCATATTCTTGGTGATTGATGGTACATAAAGTACATTTTCTAGATCCATGCATTTTGAGGATCCTAGACACAAAGAGATGGTGCCAACACCATCTATCCTACACTCTTCATCATTTGCAGTAAAGACAAACTTTTTAACAACATTGAAAGAGTGTAAGGTTGAGAAAAAGTCCTTTTCACAAGACATGTGAGAGCTAGCCCCACTGTCGATCCACCAATTGTCTCCTGAATTGCTATTGCTTGTTGGTGAGGATGTAGATGCCATCAAGAATACATCTACTTCATCCTCCTCCTCCTCCTTTGCAAGGTTTCCTTGTTTGTCCTCCTCCACTTGTGCTCTTAGCCTCTTGTAGCATTCAGATGCATAATGCCCCTTCTTTCCACAAAAGAAGCATTTTTGCTTTGGCTTGTCCTTTGAGCGTGATGCATCATCCTCTTCGTTGGCCTCCTTTGGATGCTTCTTCTTTCCATTGGTCTTCTTTTTTCCCTTGAATGAGAAATTGGCTTTCTCACCTCCATCCTGCAAAGACAATGAACTCATTCTTGCCTTGGTGTGGATCATCCTACACTCTTCAGCCACTAATACACTATGAAGTTTTTCTATAGTTGGCAAAGTGTCTTGGATGGCAAAACTTTGGACCAAATTTGCAAAGTCATCTCCTAGACCATTAAGAACAATTTGTACAAGCTCTCCATAATGAATCTTCTCTCCAATGGAAGCCAACTCCCTATTTAGAGACTTGATTCTAAGTACATAATCTTGTGCACTCTCCTCACTTCTCTTCATGCTTTGCAAAATCTGATTTCTAAGCATGAGTACTCTTGAAGTGTTACTAGATTCATAGATTGATTTTAAAGACTCCCAATCCTCTTTAGCACTAGTACAAGCTGATACTTCTCTCAAAAAATCATTGCTCACATTCATCTTCACACAATGAAGTGCAAGCCTAGATCTCTTCTTGTATCTAGCTAACTCCTGTGCACCTAGAGGCTCATCTTCATCTTCAATCAAGAACTCATAAAGGTATTGGAGCACCAAGAGTGATTCTATCCTAACCAAATAGCATAATTTGTAGAATTCAACCTCTCAACTAGCTTCTAGAAGGTATGCTCCAGCAGATCCCATCTTACTAGTGACTTCTACAAACAAGAAATAGATTTGATTGACCTGAAACTCACAAAGGTCTCACACTTGCAGTGTTTCACTCAAATTTGATTTCTATTCCAACAAATGGACTTATAATCACAGTTCTATCAATCTCTCACAAAGCTGGAATGAAGATAAGATGAAGTGAAAACTACTTTTAAACAAATCTTGCTAAGAAATGAATTTGATTGTCTCTAGAAATTCACTAAGGTCTCTCTCTTGTAGTTTTTCACTCAAATTAGATTTCTAATCCAACAAATGGACTTATAATCTCAGTTCTAGCACTCCCTCACAAAGTTGGAATGAAGATAAGATTATGTGAAATCTACTTACAATCAAATCTTGTTAGTTTTGGCTATTTTTGGACAATAATATGACTAAATCTCCCTCACACTTTTTGATGTACTTTCAAGACCTGTAAAACAAGTTTAGAGGACCTTATTTCAGCCTAGATTAGTTAGACTTCATGAACCTATGTCAAATCTAATCAATGGCACTCAATCTTGGTAGCTTATCCTAAGATTTCCACCAAAAATTACATCAAAAGCTCACAAATTGAATTTCTTTGGATCAAATGAATAACATGCATTAAATGCAGGTTCAGAGGTGCCCACACATGTGGATAGTATGGATTTGGACCCCTACCAAGTTTGGGATCAAATCTCCTCACCAAAATCAAGATTCTAGCTTGCCCTCTCAATACTAGTTTCTAGCACCAAAACTTGCTAAAACTGGATTTGCATTAGATCAATGGCTTATGCTCTTGTACTTGGCTCTAATACCATGTGAAAGTACTGTACTTTAGTACCATAAATGGATCTACAAAAGATCCACAAGAGTGATTGGATGCTTGCTTAACAATCTATCAAAAACTACACACAAAAAAGTTGATTTAGATTGGCAATTTGACAAACAACAAGCATTAACAGTCAAAAGCATTGATAAACATTGAAATCCGAGCCCACACATGTGTAATACAGACTGTAGTACAGATTTCAACCTGAGAAACAAGTAGAAATTGATTTGGTTTCATTTGGATAACAAAAACTCAATGTACATAGTGAACTAGCTTGAGATTGCCAATGAGCTCCAAAAATTTTCACTTTTTTTCTCACTATGGGAGCTTGGAATACATAGCAAATTCGACTTCCTTCTTGAAGTTAGGTGGATTTCCAGCATGTAATAAGGAATTTAACTCACCCTTCTTGACCTAAAGTGAAACCCTAACCTAGATCCTAGAGTTATGCTTGGTAGGTAGCTAGTTGGTCAAATTTTCACCTTAAACTTAGGTGTAGGTCCTATAAAGTAGGGATGACCACCAAATAGACATGACCAACTCTCTTGCCTTGACCTAACCTACATTAGGATGGGTTTCCCATGTGGCATCATGACCTCACATGTGCGGGACCCACTTGTGTACACAATTTACACTATTCTACATGGTTTTTGATCAAGCTAGATTTGCCAATTTTTGGCAATTCTTCACAAATTTCCCTTTGAAATCATTGATGTCCCAAACCAACAGTTTTCTCTCCAAGAAAGCTCAATAGAAAATAAAAAAGATTATCTAACCATCCTATACCAAAATATAGGATCCAATCTTCCACCATTTCCAAAAAAATACCCCTTATTGAATTTTCCTTTTCCTTAAGTTTTTCACTGTAGACGACAATATCATCTAAGAATAGCACTAGGCATTGACCCTAGTATGGACGAAAAACATCGTTCATATACAGTCGAAATAACCCAAGTGTATTTATTGAAAACTAAAAGGAACCATTAAGAATTCAAAACATTAAAGTATATTCTAATAGATAACCAATATCTACATCCAAAATGGTACAAGGAATTCCATTCCTTCACGAAGATCCTTAACCGCCATATATGATAACGCAAAGATCTAAAAACTCTATTAGAATATCCAATACCATATATGCACATATCTATTCCACCAGATACTAGAGTACCTTCATATCTGTTCCAAATGAATCGCAATAATCCATTTACAAAATTGTGATTTAACAAGAATCTGCACATGGCTTTACCGTCACATAAACAACCCACCTGGTTGGTACTAACTTTCACCGAATTCCTACCTTCTTAGGAATAAGGCTCTTACAGTACAAATGTGAACCAAGTGTCATTCTCGTTCCTTTCACAATTTCCATTAACAAATAGGGTCAACTCATGGTCCTATAGATATTTAAAAATAGATTCAATTTAATGAATTCAAAATAAATTCAACTTAAGAAATTCAAAAACCGGTGCTATGCAATTTCTATACAAGGATTTTAACCAATCCAAATTACACAACATTAACACATTTACCTACTCAATGTGTCTCATTTTCTTCCTCCCTTAGCTTTTTCGGTCACCCAAAAAATTTCATTAGCGAAGGCTCCCAAAAACTACTTAGACACAAGTAAATGCTAGGCTACTTCCTTTTTTACTACCCCAGCTCCATTTTCATTACTTCGTTAAAGTTGCCTAAACTTAATGAAAAGTCCATAAAATTTGGTTTTTGGGTACTCTTTGACGATATTCGAAACTCGAATATAGAGCTACCTCTCAAAAATTACGACCTTATTCCATTGTTCACTTCAACAAGTATCTGAAAAGCTTAAATTTGCTCAATCCTAAAGATCAAAATCATTTAGGATAGGCCTATCAGTGCAACACCAAGGTCGAAAAGGAGGAACCATACCATTTAACTCAATTTACTGGGAGTAATCTTACTCCATAGTTAAATCGATAAAAAACACAATACCATGGACCCAAAATCCCCACTAACTGGGTACTCACCTGGAAAACCACTACCATTATTTTGTCAAGATCTGTTTAATAAAATTTAGACTGATTATTACAGCTTGACACAAAAAACAACAGTAATAGGTTCTCAAAAGGCTAGGCTTACAGGTAATTGTCAAGTTGATAAGGACTTTATACATGCATATTGTCCAGAGAGAAGAAAAAACCAAATTCTTTCTACCTCTTACCGGGAAGCAATATTCAAAATTGAGTTTACAGCTTTTACACCCATGCTCGAAAAACCCAAAATTCCTTACACTAGCAACTAGTAATTCAAATTTCCAGAGTTTCCAAAATCACTTTCGAAAACCATCTTTGAAGTTACTACTTGTCAAGCCCTAAAAACCCCCCGTTCGACCAGCATGCACACCTATGCAATTTCAAAAATTGTGGTCCTACCTCAATTTTTAAAATACCCAAAAAACAAATATAAGAAGAAAACCCCAAAAGGCCTCTCATAATCTAAAAAATCTAGGTATTGTGCATCTCCAGCCACCATCTACCCAGAAAGGGAGGCAGCCGGAAGCGCTAGAAGAGAGAGAGAGAGAGAGAGAGAGAGAGAGAGAGAGAGAGAGAGAGAGAGAGAGAGAGAGAGAGAGAGAGAGAGAGAGAGAGAGAGAGAGAGAGAGAGAGAGAGAGAGAGAGAGAGAGAGAGAGAGAGAGAGAGAGAGAGAGAGAGAGAGAGAGAGAGAGAGAGAGAGAGAGATTTTCTCTTGCAGGTCAGAAGGCTGGATCATGGGTTTGCTGCTCTCCTATGCCAATCTCAGCACCCATTCATAGTGCTTCATCCTCTCGGGTCTCCTCCACGAGGCTGGCTCAGTTGTCATCAATCATCCAAAAATTGAGCAAATCAAGATGGTACCTCCATCACTAATCCCAATTGCATTAGCCCCGCCTTCATGCAAAACCAATGGAATTAGAATACTTCAGAATGGAGAATCCCATCAATGACCTGCAGCAAACTCACTCTTCTTATACTCAACCTTCAAATCCAAGCACTGGACCTGGATACTACACGACAAGTCACCTGGTTGGAGATCCAAACCTCGACTTTGCCCTCTCGATCGCAATGATTAGGGAGGCACGAAAAATCCAACATTTTTATGGCATCGTTGTTGGGAAGACGGTGCTAAGCTACTGTTTAGATGGGTTTAGTTTGTATTTTACTTGAATTTTTCTTTGCATTGTGATAGGTTTATTACTCGCCTACAGGCCTTTTTGTGTCTTTTTGTTGTCCTTTTTTCTCGCCACTTTTCCAGTGAGCCAAACAAAGTTTAGGCTTTGTATTGTAACCTCGACGAGTTATAAATTATTACTCGCCATCGGATTTTTCACTCATCCAATGATCTTTTATTTGCTAGACCTCTTTTTGACACGTTTTTTCAGCCAACTTTACTCGCCATCAGAGCAAAGTGATTAGCAACCTCAGAGACATCATTCTGGAGATCGATGAGTTATAAGGCTACTACTCGCCAGTTCAAATTTCTTGCCCATTTTGCTGTTCCCACCATTTTCTATTACTTGCCAGTTATAACTCGCCATCAGTGTTTTATAACTCGCCAGCAAAGTTTTCTTCTTTTTGTTTACTATCTTTACTCGCCATCAGAATTGAGGCTTGTATACATATTGATCTATCCTATACCAGAACGATGAGTTATAATTTTATCACTCGCCGACGGTATAACTCGCCAAGTTCTTCACTTCACTCGCCAGCATTAATGACTTCATAATTATGGTGGGAGTGCATGGCCAATATAATAAAATGGACAATATACAACCAGCTGCTCTCAGCAGTTGAACATGGGGTTGGATCTTGATCATGTTGAAGAGTGTGACGTTAGATGGTGGACCGTTGATCTACTTTGATTTGTTAGATTTGTTGGATCTACTTGGATTGTCTTGGATAAAGATCATGTTGAAGAGTGCGGTGTTAGATGGTGGATCGTTGATATGCTAGATTTGTTGGATCCTATTTGTGGAACCCCTCTAGACTATAAAATAAAATAAAAACACTATAGTATTGCAAATGAGTTCATCCATACAGATCAATATCACTATTTGGATATTTTGTAGAATAGAAACTGAGGTGGGAAAAGGAGTAAAACCTCTTGTTAAGGACTCAATTGAGGTTCTCTTGTCAAACACAAGATGCTATGCAAGAGCCACAATTTTATTTTTTAATATTGTACTTGATGGTGAAAGACTATCATGGGGAAATTCCATTCTATCTCTCAAGTGAAAGAGTTAATGCAAGTTGAAGTATATGAAGTTCCTAGGGATTTCTCAAAAAAAAAAAATACCAAGCCTTTCAAGCCCTTTTGTAATGGAGAACAACATCATTGTGGCTAAGCATTATCAAAGATAGCTAGCAATGTACAATTTCAAGCTTTAGCTAACAAACTCAAGGACTACTTTTCAATGCAAATACAAATTGATTTAGCTCTTTAAGTGGCAATGATTGCTTGTGAAAAAACACAATCAATGTAGTCAATGCAATCTACAACATCTACGACATGAATGAGGAGTGATGGCAAGCCCATTCCAAGGAAAAATGCTTGTTCAATCAACACGAAAAAGGCATAATTTATATTTCTTCTTGATTCCTTGATGAATTGAGGAAGAAGGCATATGCTCCCTTCTCACGGGTTGAGGAGGAGACTTTTAATGAAGAGGTCTAAATCTTTTTTAAGCCTTAAAGTTTTCATCTATGAATGACTTTGAAATAAATTGCCTTCAAGGGTTCATGTAGCTTAAATTTCGTAAAAGCATTTGACCAACTTGAAGTGCTAAGGGACCCAAAGATTCGTTTTAGAGTTTTAGCTCAATTTTGAATATGGTCTTTTGAGAGATGCTTGATGTGTTAAGGGTCGTCCCTTTGTGACAAAGCAAAAAATTAGAAACAACGTTAAATCCATATTGAGCACAATTTTTTGTTCATAATTTTTCACCACCATTCAATAATCCTTGTTACTTCTGCATTCTAATGATTCAAACAGTGGTAGGAGGAGATATAAATTTTTTAACAGGGCTATTGCTTGTAATCTTTGGGACAACACTACATTTTTCTAACTAAATGTCCAATATTCCTAGTTGAGGTGACGTCTTATCCCCTCTTCCTCAATTATGTGTTTCCCATTGTTTTTAGCTAACTATAATATCTAATTGGGATATTCTCCTATTACCAAAAAGTAACAAGTTGGATAACAAAATTTTCTCCATTTGGAAGTTTAAGATGAAAAATCTTCTTGTGATGAAGGATCTATGGAGCATTACCATTGGCGTTGAAAAGAGACCAATAATGTTTTCAACTCCAACAAAATTTGTTTCTTTGACTTGTCAAGCCAAGCAAAGATACAAAGCAATTATTTTTGAAAAGAATGAATGGGTCCGATGAGCTTCAAGAGCTCTATGAATGATAAAGATGCAAAGAAATGATATCATTATTTTTTATATCTCTTTGACATCAACTCCTCTAGTGAAGCTTGGTCCATCTTACGATCCTGTATGATGTTGTGAATGCTATCAGAGTTATGTTTTTCAAGCAATAATTGCTCAACATGAGGATGCATGAATAAGAATTGGTCCTTGATTTCTTGATGAAGATCAAAATAGTGATTGACCAATTGGGAGCCATCAATGAACCTTTCACTATGGAGTGGTTTTTAATTTGGAGTCCCATGAACTTGTCAGTGGGAGGGTACTAAGGGGCCTGCCCCACTTATATGTTAGTGATTTTCAGTTAGTGCTAATTGAGAAATGTCCAATATGTTTTTGAAAACATAATTTGGTTGGATGTTCACCTAGAATGTGTACAATAACTTCGACAAAGATGGTATGATTGAATGCTTCGTGTGCCACACTTATGTGTTTATCAAGGCAATTAGTTTTATGTTTGCTGACAAATTTGTGTTTGAGCACTCCAATTTGGTTGGTTGTTCACCTATAAATGTCCAATATGTTTTTGACAACTTAATTTGGTTGGTGGTTCACCTAGAATGTGTACAATAACTTCGACAAAGATGGTATGATTGGATGCCCACACTTATGTGTTTATCAAGGCAATTAGTATTATGTTTGCTTACAAATGTGTTTTTGAGCACTCCAATTGATTGTTGACCTCATTACATATACACATGATGGAGTATGCACAACCAAATGAGCTTAAAGTCCACGAGTCAAATTATTATCATGAACTTGCTATCATGCAACTTCTATTGCAAATTTCCAATCACTTGGTCAATGAGAGTTTCATAAGTAGCTCCAATGAGAGTTTCACAAGTAGCTCAGAATTCTCTTTGAAGTAAGAGCTTGCTAAAATTCAAGTCCCTATCTCCTAGAAAGGGAAAAGAAAACACAAATAGTATTTAATCTAGTTGAAAGTTTTCAAGGTTTCGAAGTTTTTTCTAAATTCTAGAATGCATTCAGGATTGTGAGAGCAATAATGAAAATGCTTGAATAGCGAGGAGCATTAGCATCTACTTGTGATTAGCATGGATCCACTTCCAGATCATTATAAAAAGAACGTATTTTGATTATCAAGCTGTACAAATATGCCAAATCGTATTATATTTTTTGGGAAAAAACCCATTTTGGCTTAGCTATAAAGAATTGTTCTTGTAAGGCTCTTGCTAACAGAACCATGGTGTCGAGAACTGATCTAGGATCAGATATAAATGCACAAAATTTGGAGATGAAATGTGATTAAGCTTTTTCCTTGAAGCTTGCAACATTGTGGACTTACTCACTTTCATCATCATCATGTGGTTGTTCTGAATTCAGCAATGAAGGCGGGTCGGGCTATTGATAAGATTTTCCAAGTCTGGGTAGCTTCTGATATTGTCAGCATTGAGATTCTTGACTTGCAATAACATCTCTAACACATCCTTCATAGTAGGGCGTTGATCAGGAAAATCTCTAGTACACAATGCTCCTATCTGAAGAAATGGAAGAATCGTAAGGTGATGATTTGGAGTGTCTGAGCTATCAAGGAGGACACGATCAACTACTTGCATTGGCTGACTTCGAAGAGCTTGCTGCACCCACTTAGGAAGTGTTACCTCATCCACAAAAAATTCACTTGTTGGTCTTTTGCATGTCAGCATCTCTAGAATAACAACTCCATAGCTGTATACATCTCCTTTTCTAGAAGCTTGGCCAGATTGCACATACTCTGCATGATTCAAATCATTCTCATTCAGTCATTGGTGTATTGCATCTAAAGCTGTAAAAAAAAAATAAGCTAGAATCTCACTCTCATGAAGAAATGTACAATTAACTCCATCGTGCTTGATGTTACTCTCCCAATTTGTGCAGTATAGACAAGCTACATGAATTGTCATGATTAGCTCAGTCAACTTACTGAAATCTTCCAAAGAAACACTGTTATTTATTGATCTTGGCTCTTGATTTTGACGTGGTAAAACGGTGTTTCAGATATTTTGATAAAGATGATGCAAAGATTTGTCTCGTGATAGACAACCAGAAATAGGCTCTGATGATCAGCCCACTAAAGGCTGCTCACGAGTCTTGGGGTGCATCTTCTGCCCCATTTTGCTCAACTATAAGTTGGATTTAAATATGCCTTCCTCAAGTGTGAAAGGGAACATGGAGGTGAAATATGGCGGCCCTGACCCTTGGTACACAATTTAGAGAGCACAATCAGGGTACCCATTCTTGGGTATCACTCTTTTGTTGGAAGCAGGGAAGAATGCGAAGCCTCAGCTTTACTTACATCATTGATATTACTTGCAGCTACTCTCATTATTACTGTACTTATCTATAGAACATTAAAAACACAAATTCATAGACATGTTGCAACGGTCGATTTAGCTGTGTAAAGTGTATGATACTGTACCTGGTGCAATATATCCCAAAGAACCTTCAATGGCGGAGGTCAAATCTCCAGTCGTAGTTGTGCTTGATAACTTGGCTACTCCAAAATCAGTTACATGTGCCTCCAAATTTTCATCAAGCAGTATATTGCTTGGCTTCAAATCGCAATGAACGATCACTTCAGAACAATCATAATGTAAGTAGCATAGAGCCTGCGCTACTCCAATTGCAATGTTCAGTCGCTCTGTCAAACCTAGTTTGCACTTCGCAGCAGACGGATACAAATGGTCCTCCAAATTTCCATTGGAGATGAATTGCATTACCAAAACTTTCGTGTCCAAGTTTGAAAAGGCACTCAATACTTTGACAATGTTTCTGTGTCTAACTTTGCCCAGAATGTTCCACTCTTTGAAAAAGCTTTTCTCAATAATATAGATATTCGGATTGAAGACTTTGACAGCAACTGCTCTCCCATCAGGAAGCACAGCTTTATAGACTGAACTAAAACCTCCGTGGCCAATAAGGTTGTCAGGACTATAGTCTTCTGTTGCAGCCTTTAGGCCCTCTGCTGTGAATCTCAAATTCTTGTCATAATAAATAATTGAACTTTTTGCGTTTTTATGTAGCTTAAAAGGACCATACAGGAGTAATATAATAACCAAAAGTGCTATGCAAGCAACAGCAGCTAAAGATAAACCTATCCAAGTGCCCAATCGTCCTCGTCTGTTGTGATAATGCATTGTAGCCGGAGTTGAAGATGAAGATTGGCAAGAACGAATTTTCAATGTAGATCCACAAAGCAGAGGGTTTCCAGCTAATGATGCAGGCGTTAGGTTACGGAAAACTCCTGTTGAAGGTATCTCACCTGTCAGATTGTTCTCAGAAAAATTGGCAAACCTGAGGGTTGATATGTTGGCTAGAGAAACGGGTATTGGGCCAGTCAAATTGTTGGCAGAAATATCAAGTTGTGTAAGACTTTGAAGGTTTCCAAGTGATGCTGGAATTTCCCCATCTAGTTGATTATGTGACAAATTGAGAAACTGAAGCCCATTGCAATTCCCAAGTGAAACAGGTATACTGCCTGAAAAGCTGTTTGCAAAAAGGTTCATGTTTTGTACATTAGTCATCCCTCCAAGCTCTGCAGGTAGTGGACCACTCAAGAGATTGTTTGACAGATCAAATGCAAACTGTATAGTGTGAAATCCAGCAACTTGAATGGGGATGACACCAGAGAGTTGATTGTGGGACAATGAGATATCTGTCAACTTTGTGAGGTTCCCAAGGCTATAAGGTATGTTGCCTACAAGGTGGTTGTTTCTTAAATAAAGCATATTCAATTGGGATAAGAGCCCAAAAGTTGAAGGAATGCTACCCTGCAAGGAATTGTTCCCAAAGTTTAGCTCCCCTAGGCTTGTGCATTTAGACAATTCTGAAGGTATAGTTCCAGATAGCATGTTGTTTTCTAGATGTAACCGCTGTAATCTTTGAAGGTTCCCTATTGAAGATGGAAGGCTGCCACTGATAAGGTTATTATTCAGAAAAAGATCCGTCAAGTTTGTTAGATTTCCAATTTCTGCTGGCAACCTGCCTGTTAGTGCATTTTGAATGATCTCAAACCGAGACAATGCTGAAAATTGGCCAATCGCATTAGGAATGCTTCCAGTGAAACTGTTGTGGTTCAGCCAAAGAGTTTGGAGACCAGAGCTGTTAACAAAGAGGGCTATGGGGTTATTGCCAGACAGCAAATTGGATTCCAAGCTGCAAATAATCAAATTGGTGAGCTCACTCAAAGAATTGGGTACAGCTCCATCCAGGCTATTGAACTCCAGCAGAAGATACATCAAAGCAGAGCAATTGCCCAGGGATGAAGGAATGCTGCCAAAGAGAGAATTTCCATACAAGTTAAGGGACTGCATGTTCTTCAGCTTTCCTAAGTCAGTAGGAATGGTTCCCGTGAATTGATTTAATGCAAGAGACAAGTCAACCAGCGAAGTAAAATTGCCTAGAAATGCTGGAATGCTTCCAGTGAGGTTATTTACCTCAACATTAAATAACTGCAGTTGCATCAGCTGGTTCAACTCAAGTGGGATTACGCCAGTGAGCTGGTTTAAAGAGATATCTATTGATATGAGTGAGGAGCAATTGGCAAGAGATTTTGGAATGGAGCCAGTTAAATTGTTTGTGAAGCTATGAAGGTATAGCAAGTGGGAAAGTTTCCCCAACTCCATAGGGATACTACCCACTAATGAGTTTTTGTTGAGAATAAGAAACCTCAATTGGGACAAGCTACCCAATGAAGGAGGGATGGTGTTACTGAGCCGGTTGTCATTGAGCTCCAAGTCCATCAGGGCAGAGCAGTTTCCAAGTGATGTAGGAATTGCTTCAGTCAACATATTCTTATACAGATAGAGAACCTTCAACTTGGACAGATGCCCTAGCTCTTGAGGTATAGAGCCTGTGAGCTGGTTGATACAAAGCTCCAAGGCAATGAGCTCAGAGGAATTGCCCAGAGAAGGGGGAATGCTTCCACTTAGCTCGTTGCTCCAGAGGTAGAGTGTTTGAAGCTTTTGAAGTCGACCCAATTCAGGAGGGATACTTCCAGTCAAGTTGTTGACACATAGCAGCAATACTACAAGGTTTGTTAGTCCGGCCAAAGAACTAGGAACATTTCCGGTCAGAGAGTTGATGCACAGATTCAAAAAGGTGAGACGGGAGCAATTGCCAATAGATTCTGGAATACTGCCAGACAGGAAGTTCTGAGAAGCATTTAAGATCTCTAGGTGGTTTAATCCACCTACTTCTGGAGGTATTGGGCCATGGAGCTGGTTGTTTGAGAGGTTGAGGTCAGTTAGGGAGGAACAATTGCCCAGAGAAGCAGGAATGGTTCCATTGAGCTTGTTGCCCCCGAGATGTAGTGATTGAAGGTTGCTAAGCATGCCTAGTTGCGAAGGAATACTTCCTGTGAAAGAATTGAACGACAAGTCCAGGATGGAGAGTGATTGCAAACCTGCAAGAAGCGGGCTGATGGTGCCCCCTAGATTCTTTCTTGTCAAATTTAAGCCCACGACAACCTCAGAGGATTGATCACATTCAAGCCCTGTCCAGCCACACATAGCTTGCTTACGAACCCAATTACGCAACGCACCGGAAGGATCAGCTATGGCTGCCTTGAAATCCAACAGAATCGCAATTTGCTCCAGACTACTGTTGGGTAGACGCTGTTTCAAGCTCCTATCCCTTGCAGTTACAGAAGGTCCCACTTGTTCGTTCGCAGCTGCAGGTGGATCGCTAACTTTGCTGAAACCGAAGACTTTCGATCCTTTCTCCAGACCAGAAGAACTGCCTCCAGATTCCACATCGATTTTCCGATGGACCTCTGTACCTTCATGCAATGCTCCATGGAGAGATCTGGGAGGATAAGAGAGTATGGTGGAGTGGATGATATGATCAACCGGAACCGGACTTGCATGGACTAGCTGAGTAGTAAGGCAGCAGGCTGAACCAGCTGAATGCAACACAAGCAAAATAAACACATACAGTGCGAGGTGATCACCCATATGAACATCAATAATCATATGTCTTCTTATCCTGGATCTTTCTGTTTTCTTCCTCTTCCTTCACTCAATTGCCCTATAATTTCTTCTCTAGGATCATATATCTCTCACACTCTCACCCCATGTACACACACAAACACACACATATGTCTTCTGATCCTTGTCAAGTCTGTCTATTTCCTCTCTAGGATCATACATCACCCACACTCTCACACCATGTACACACACAACACACACCTCTTCTGATCCTTGTCAACTCTGTCAATTATCCTGCATTTTCGTTAATTGTTTTTTTTTCCGACTTATTGCACACCCTACCTACTTATTTTACACCATTAAGGTTATCAAATAAGCATACCAAGACTGTACCAAGTCTTGTTATACTCAAAAAAAATTCTCTCTTTTCCACACACACACGCACGTATATGGGGGAGGAACAACATCAAGCACGTGGCTTGTCATGTGTATGGTCCTTCAATGATTTGTTTACTATTTTTTGGTCAACCCACCTATTTCATTTCACACCATAAGCCTATCAACAAGTGGACAAGAGTGCAATGCTAAGAAAACCAGCAAAGTCCAGGAATGAAACCGACATTATTTTTCAAAAACTGGTATCATGAAAATTTTGACATTTTTTTAATATAAATCCTTTTATGAGTAAAAGTTCTAAGAAAATCGCAAAAGATTTGTGAGCTTTTTGAGGATAACTCAAAAAGGTTTTCCGAGCATTGCAAGACTGTACAATTCTTGTTATACACAAATTTCTTTGAACATAATGTGCATGTAAGGGAGAAACAAAAGCAAACAAGTAGAGGTAGGGAGCTTGTTGAGTATACTATATGAGTATCAAGCTTCATCTTTGTTTACTACTTTACGATTTGTTTTGGTCAACGTACTTCTTTCATTGTCACCTTTAAGGTTATCAATAATTGTACAAAGTTTTGCTATATACAAAACTCTCAAAGAGCTAGGCATATACAAAAGTCTACAAACATGACCGAGTATATCTCTCACACATGGGAGAGGCACAAAAGCAAAAAAGTCCACAAATATGACCAAGCCGAGTATCTCTCTCACACAAGGGAGACGCACAAAAGCAAACTAGCATTGGTTGTAGCTTGTTGAGTATGCATAATACTCTTCTATCTTTTTAAATTTTTTGACTCTACCCCATTGGGCTGGCATATTATCCTTTTATATTGTTAGCTTTGCCGCAATAGTTGTAAGGTGTTGTAATGATTTGCTAAAAGCTAAGGTGTCAATTTTAAGTGAGGTGAGGATTATTACAAGTTATTTTAATATTTGGATTCTTCTAGAATGCAATTCTATTTTTATTTGATTCTTTAACGATTTGAATGCCCTTGATAAGGCAAAGCTTCCGTGATTGATCAATAACCTTCTGGTCCATTATTTTGACTCTAGCTTGTTCAGTATGTGGATAATCTTGATTGTGCATTCTTAGCTTTGTCACCATAGTGGTCAAACTATTGTGATGATTTGCTAAAGGTGTCACTCTTAGGTGAGTATGAGCATTTCAATGAGTTTTTTCTATTCCAAAATGCAATCCTTATGTTTTTATTTTTTAGCAATTCGAATGCCCACCTACGTAAGGCAAAGCTTCTTGTGATATATCAATCACCTTGTTTTTACTTAAATGGATGTAATATTACTCTATCTCCAACAAGTCACTATGTGGTTGTTAAAAATACACCACCCCACCCAACCCACCCCACCCCCCACCCCTTTATTGCTAATTATGCCCCCATTAGGATTTTTTTTACATTTTCTAAGTTATTTTTAATTCCAAAACCTAAACAACCACTGAGTAGAGCCCGGGCTTTGCATTGATCAGAAGGCGGAGATGCTTTTTACTTTTTTGTAGGTTTTTGATATTAACTCTTCGCTTTTTCTTCATGGTGGCAGAATTGACCACCAAGTAAGTGGTCTCTCAAGATTTTTTATTTTTTCAGTTTTATGGACGTTCTTCATATCCATAGCTACAATTCATTAGATTTTTAATGGGGTTTATGATTTTTCTAGTAGTACTCACTATTTTAGCTTGAAATTTATCATACATACTATATGGTAATAATTTCCAGGATTATAACTTGCTATTTTTCAATTCATCCAAAATTTAAATAAAATATGTCCTAGTATGCTTGAGAAAATGAGACCTTGAGTGCATGGGATATTGCAATAGGAAATCTTGGTATCTTGATTGTATAGTTTATAGGAGAAGTAGGAAGAGTAGAAGTAGAGATTATCACATCTATGAGAAATACATTTTTTTTCTTTGCAAAAGACATTTGAAAAAGAGATGATACACCATCATATAATAAAATGTACACCAAATTGAAGATTAATGATTGTATGTGAAGTAGAATTTATGGAAAATATAGAAATGGTAAGGGCCACGAGTGATGCTAGCAATAACAAAGGAATAAGTGATAATGGTGGGATGAGTGGTGGTTGTGGAGGAAAGAGATTGTGTTTTTTTAAAAGATGAATTCAGTGACTGCTTGTGTAGATATCAATACTTTAGTAAGCTAAATTTCCATTCATACAATTTTGATAATTCTAACTCTAAGTCTACTTATGATAGCACAAATTTGAGAAATTTGAAAATCTTTCATTTTCTCTCGTTCAATTATCTCATTATAAAGGAATTGGACATCTCTCATTTTCACTTACTCATTTGTCACAATAGCAAAGAGCTTGAAATTTTCTCATTTATATTTTTCTCTTTATATATCCCAACCCTATCTCTATTTTCCAACATCTTTACTACTTCAATATGACATCACCTATAACTAACAACATTAAAAGATCAATTAGACAATTTTCATGCATCATAAAATTTATCGTTATCATTTTCATATTAAATGTAAGTTCTTACTCAAATTTGGGATGTCTATCATCAAGAAAGAGTAGTATCTTAATCTTTCATAGTGTAGACAACATTTAATGAGCATCGATTCCAGATTAATGTAAACTTATTTCACATCTTCTAGAATCTAATGCATGTATACTAAATTTCATTGCTTCATCTAATTTTCTATTATTGAGTCCATATTCATTCCCTACTTAGAACATTATCTCACTATATGTTATTTTTTATCAAGGTGTTTTTATTTCAAAGAAAGGGTTTCTCAATTAACCATATGCATGAGGTGCACTCATCTCACCTTTTCAAATTTAGATATGGTACGCACATAAGCGATGGCGGACAAAGGGTTTCCGCTTGACGTGGACATGGATTTGGAGGCAACGGCTCCTCCTCGCACTGACAGTACTATTTTGGAACTCGAGCACGCTTCAGCGTGCTCGCTCTATGGAGCTGCTCTCTCCTTCTCGCTCCACCTCTCCCTTGCCTCTCTCTGGTCAGCTTTTGGATCGCGATTCTGCTGTGTCTGGCTTGGACCTCCCTGCTCTCTCTGAGACGTTGAGCTCTCTTACGAAACAACACTCTCTCTCTCTGCTGGCCTGGCGGTGCAGACGCCTTCTCCTTCTTGGTCTACGCTACCTGCCCTCCCTTCTCTGTCTGCTTCGGTGGATTTGGTGGGCCCTCCCACTCAGCCTTCTGTCAGCTCTCGGCCTCTCCTAAACTCCTACAGTCCGACTTTCAATCAGCATGGCGGAGTTGATCGACATGCCTCTCCCGGTCTCAATAGAGTCGCCCCCTCCTTCTTCAACGCTTCGCCCCCTGACCCTCTCCGTCTTCGCTCCTTTTGCCGTGCTGAGCGTCTGCTCTCTGCTCAGCATGCTGCCTTGCTGGATGCCCCCTTTTTCTTGTCCGAGATGCATGCGGCTCTTCTCTCTTTGCCTCTTGGCAAAACCTCGGGCCTGATGGGGTTATCCTGGAATTTTTACTTCGGTTTTGGGAGCTGTTGGGCCCAGGGCTGTTACTGTTAGAAATCAATGATAAACTTCATTGTTACTGTTTACGAGGTACATTAATGTCGACAACTGTGACCAGCTGTCATTAGCCGTAGACTAGTCTATTAGTCTACTCATAGGTTTGCTCTCTCTATCAGGGGTTCAGGGTTTATTTGTACATTTTACATTCTGTATGAGTTAGTGTGGTAGTGTGATAGTGCGTGTTCTTCTTCCGCCTTCTTGTGGTGATTGCTTATGGTGAATGCTTGATGTTGCATATCTAATTATTGACATGGTATCAGAGCAGCGATAGTCCTGCATGTCTGATCAGTGGATACAACTTGTCACAGGCTCCACAATGAAGTGAGAAAGTCCTTCACAGGAGGTGAAAGCTTGGAGAGACAAAAACGGCTGGAAGAAATCCTCCTTTGGTGTATTTTGCAGGTTTGGAGCTTAGAATCATTAGTGGGGAACAAAGACACAGTCCCGGAGACATCAAAAAGGCCAGGGAAGCATCAGATAGATTGAAAATTTGTTGAGTGGGGAGATTTTTTACAACACTTCCTAGTTTTTATGAAAAGCACAGTCCCGGAGGCATTAAAAAGGCCAGGGCAGTATTAGACAGATTGAAAATCTATTGAGTGGGGGAGATTTTTACAATACTTTCGAGTTGTTGTGGAAAGTGCTATTTGTGTGAGAGGTTTGCCAAGAAATCTCTCATTTGTCTGTTTGGAATACCACAAATCACACTAGACAATGTCTAGTACTGCCATTCAGAGTTAGGAGGCTTCATACTTTTCACATTACTGATCGCTGTCTTTTGAACGATCACACATTTTGAAATCTTTGCAAAGAGGAGGCGGCGTAGCCGCCGTGCCGAAGTGAGGAATCTAAAAAATTCCCTCTGAAAGTTCTTGTATTCCCTCTACTTTTTTATCTTTTTCATACCAATATCGGATCGACGCGCCAGAGGTAAGAAAAATCCTAGACAGTCGTACATCCGCACGTTGTACAGATATAGCATATCCGTACTAGTATCGGATCCACGCGCCAAAGGTAAAGAAAATACTGAGCAGTCATACATCTACGCGTCATACCGATATTGCATACCAGTATCAATATCGGATCCATGCATGCGAGCTAAAGAGAATCTCGAACAATCGTGCACCCGCGCGTAGTACCGATACCAGATGTACAACCAAAAATTTACATTTCTGTGGTGTGATAAATTTTGTGATCCAGACTCATCTATCCAGTACTGGCAACTCTAAGCAAGAGTGTCCTTAATGAGTCAAGCAAATTGGAAGGTGTCGGCAACTATGCAGTTTGGAAATTCAAACTGAAGAATATTTTGATGGAAAAGGAGCTATGGGAGATCGTGATAGGTGAAGAGACAAGGCCAGTGATTGAAGAAGATCAGCGGACATTTGATAGGAGAAAACGAAAGGTCCAGAATGTCATCAACTTATCAGTTAGAGATGCAATTACTCCCTATATTTCAGATTCAAAAGGACCAAAAGAAGCATGGGATACATTGAAGGCATTGTTTGAAACGACAAATACATCTTGAATACTATTTCTGAAGACGAAGTTGCATACATTGCAGATGGATGATGGTGCAACTATTGCCGATCACATACTGAAGATCAAAGATATCCGTAATCAATTAGCAGCAGTTGGAGAGTGAGTACAAGATCGTGAGATCGTGCAATTGACATTAAATAGTCTGAGTGAGTCACATTAGATGTTTGTGAGGAGTATAGCCACAAGAGAAAATCCTCCAACCTATGAAGAACTAGGTGGATTGCTTTTGCAAGAAGAGCAACGTCAAGAGAACTTGAATCATCGTAACACGAGCTATGATCAAGCTCTTGCAGTTAGAGGACGAGGTGGAAGATTTGGCCGTGGAAGGTATCAATCGAGAGGAGGAAACTCAAGACGGGGATCATTTTAACAATTTCATGAGCAAGTCAATGATAGTCCAAATCGAGGTAATTGGAATCAAGGCCGAGGTCAAGGACGCGGCTATTCAATACAAAATAAACCTGGAAATTGTAGGCACTGCAACAAACCTGGTCACTGGGAGCGTGAATGCTTCAAGAAATAGAAGGAGATGGAACAAAGAAAAGACAAATGGCAAGCGGGAAATTATGCTGATCAACATCAATTTGATGACTATTATTATGAAGACAATTATACTGATCAACATTAATACGATGATGATCAATATGAAGATGATACAAGTCAGAGTTCAAAATTGTTCATTACAGCATTAATGACAAGTGATGAAGCCAAGGATACCTAGTACATTGATAGTGGTGCATCCAAGCACATGACTGTAAGGAAAGAGTGGTTTTCAGAACTCAAGGAAATTGATAATGGTGATGAAGTTGGACAAGCTGATGGCAAATTGCTATCTGTTAAAGGAGTTGGAGTGGTACCAGTGAAGTTAGCCAGTGGGAGATAAAGCAGATAAGCAATGTGCAATATGTACCTGGCTTAGCTAACAATCTACCAACTAGTCACCTACTAGGCATGACTCTAGGAATTAGGCTAGGGTTGCAAATTAGGGCAAGAGAGCCAAGTTAGCTTCCTTATTACATGCTGGAAATCCACCTAACTTCACAAAGGAAGTCACTTTTGCTATGTATTCCGAGATCCCATAATGAGAAGATAGAATAGTTTTGGAGCTCATTGGCAATCTCAAGCTAGTTCACTATGTACATTGAGTTTTTGTGATCCAAATGCAACCAGATCAGTTTCTACTTGTTTCTCAGCTTGAAGGCCGTACTACAGCCTATATTACACATGTGTGGGCTCGTATCTCAATGTTGATCAATGCTTTTGATTGTTAATGCTTGTTGTTTATCAAATTGCCAATCTAGATCAACATTTTGATGACTAGTTTTTTGATAGATTGCTAAGCAAGCATGCAATCACTCTTGTGGATCTTTTTTAGATCCATTTATGGTCCTAAAGTTCACATCATAAACATCATAGGCGAAGGGATTCTTCATAAATTTTGATTTTGACTTTGATTCTGCTTCTGCTTCTACTTTTTATTCCGATTTAGATTTGAATTTATCTAGCTCTTGTAGTTTCGATTCTGATGCATCATCGTCTCACAATGATGTGATATCCAAGAAATATAAGAAAAAGAATAAGGAGAAGGAGAAAACTCCTACAAGAAGGGAGAGTTAGAATAAAAGTAGAATTACAATATTACTATATGGTGGGTATAGTGGGTGGATTTATGACCATTTTGCCTTGCCACGAGGCAAGTCAACAGGGCACGTCCATCACCGGCAACCTGGGCCAAAGAAGAAACTGTGAGCGTAGCCAATGAGCACTTGTAAAATAATGTATTTTAAATAAACTAGACTTTGGGCCATGTAATTAAAATAATGTTAAAAAGGCCCAAACTTTAAGTTAACTAAGTTTGTTAAGTTTTGTTAAGTAGTCAAAGTCAAAATGGTGGTAGGTGGGGTGTGCGTCTTTGTGCACCATAGATTAGAGTGTGTTTCTTTTAAAAGATTAGGATTTCAATCCTATCTTCTTGAAGTAGCCAAGAAACCAAGGGGCAAGGGCCTCCCCAAAGATAAAAAGGAACCTCTTGTAACCCATTTGACATGCTAATAGAGAGGAGAAGACTCTACCATTTTGAGTACTTTACCATGTGCTAATGCTTGCATTTCAATTGCTCTTTGTTTATGCTTTCTAGTTGTTTCCCATTTTGCATTGTTCTTTGTTTACGATTCTTCAATGGCCTTTCCAATATAATGTATTGTTGAGCACATGCGCTAACCTCCCTCATCTCTCTTCTCTCCCTCTCTCTCTTACATTTGGATTGTGTGTGTGGTTAATGCTAGTTTGGAGCTAGAGTTAGAGTGGGTTAGTGCTAGTTTTGTGTAGAAAGCAAGAAAGCAAGCAACTAATCTAGTTAGATCACCTATCCTAATGGTTCTAACCCTTTTTGACAGGAGGAGGGCTGCTCACCACCTATTCCTACACCCTACAATAATTACCCACATCAGTGATGCTGTGACACCAAGAAAAGCTTGGGATGTAATAAAAGAGCAGTTTGAGACTTCAAACCTATCAAGAATTTGTTTTTATCTTTTGAATGATAGATCTATGTGCAATCGCACATCTTAGGACATCATTCACATTGTTTGAGATGTCCTCACTCGTGTGACAAGTACACAATGCACACATATTTATTTCATATGTCTCACTGGGCCACAATGCACACAAAACTGATATCAACATGTTAGCAGTAGTTACAAGTACATCAAATTTGAAGGTAAAACTGTAGAACATTACATATCTTGAAAATGATAAGTTGACATCAAGATAAATATTATTGAAAAAAGAAATACTATATATATATGTGACATCATCGCCTCATTCTCACAACACAACTTTTGCTTTTTTTTTTTATGTATAAGAGCTTTTTGTATTTAGTCGTATTCTTTGAGTTAGCAGTTTTTTCAAAAATTTCAGACTAACTATGTGAAGAATTGCCAAAAATTGTCAAATCTAGCTTGATAAAAAACCATGTAGTATGATGTAAATTTTGTACATAAGTGGATTCTACACATGAGAGGCCAAGATACCATGTGGCAATCCACTCCTAATGTAGGTTAGGTCAAGTCCAAAGGGTTGTTCATGTCATTTTGGTAGTGATTCTTAGTTTATAGGTCTTACATCCTAGATTTAAGGTGAAAATTGACCAACTAGCTATCTACCAAGCATGACTCTAGGAAATAGACTAGTGTTTCATTTTAGAGCAAAATGCTGAGATCCTTATTACATGCTGGAAATCCACCTAACTTCACAAAGGAAGTCGAATTTGCTATGTATTCCAAGCTCCCATAGTGAGAAGAAAGATTTTTTTTGGAGCTCATTGGCAATCTCCAGCTACTCCACTATGTACATTGCATTTTTGTGATCCAAATGCAACACAATCAATTTCTACTTGTTTCTCAGCTTGAAGGCCATACTACAGCCTATAGTACACACATGTGGGCTTGGATTTCAATGTTGATCAATGCTTTTGATTGTTAATGCGTGTTGTTTGTCAAATTGCCAATCTAGATCAACTTTTTTGTGTCTAATTTTTTGATAGATTGTTAAGAAAGCATCCAATCACTCTTGTGAATCTCTTGTAGATCCATTTATGGTCCTAAAGTACAGCACTTTCACATGGTATTAGAGCCAAGTACAAGAGCATTAACCATTGATCAAAAGCAAATCCATTTTTAGCAAGTTTTGGTGCTAAAAACTAGTATTGAGAGGGCAAGCTAGAATCTTGATTTTGGTGAGGGAATTTGATCCCAAACTTGGTAGGGATCCAAATATGTACTTTTCACATGTGTGAGAACCTCTGAACTTGCATTTAATGCATGGTATTCACTTGATCCAAATAAATTCATTTTGTGAGCTTTTGATGTAAGTTTTGGTGGAAATCTTAATTTAAGCTACCAAGATTGAGTGCCATTGATTAGATTTTACATAGGGTCATGAGATCTAATTAATATAGGCTGAAATCAGGTCCTTAAAACTTGTTTTACAGGTCTTGAAAGTACATCAAAAAGTGTGAGGTCAGATTTAGTCATGTTTTTGTCCAAAAATGGTGAAAATTGATAGGATTTGATAATTCTTTGATAGAACCTCATCTAATCTGCATTTCATCTTTGTGAGGGAGTGTAAGAACTGTGACTAGAAGTCCAAGAGTGGGCTAGAAGTCAAATTCGAGGTAATCAAGACAAAGCGAAACCTTTGTGAGTTTCTAGGATCAAATCAATTTCAATTTTTCTAAGCATTGTTCTGTAGGATCCTTCCGACAAAAAGTTCTTTTGAATCAAGATCAAGGGGATCTTGCTACTTGTGCATTTCAAGTAAGTTTCTAGTGGAAAAATTTTGGAAAAGAACTTAGGGAGGGTTGAGAAGTTCAATCTACTTTGTGTTCATTGATTTTGTCAAGAGTAGTCAATAGAGTGAAAAATTGGCAAGATTTGATTGTTAGTAGATTTCACTTCATCTTATCTTCATTCCAACTTTGTGAGGGAGTGCTAGAACTGAGATTATAAGTCCATTTGTTGGATTAAAAATCTAATTTGAGTGAAACACTACAAGTGTGAGACCTTTGTGAGTTTCAAAGTCATTCAAATCTATTTCTTGTATGTAGAATTCACTAGTAAGATGGGATCTATTAGAGCATACCTTCTAGAAGCTAGGGAGAGATTGAATTCTACAAACTATTATATTTGGAAGGTTAGGATGGAGTCGATCATGGTGTTCCAAGACCTTTATGAGTTTCTGATTGAAGATGAAGATGAACCTCTAGTTGCACAGGAGTTAGCTAGAAGAGATCTAGGCTTGCACTTCATTGTGTGAAGATGAATGTGAGCAATGATTTGTTGAGAGAACTATCAGCATGTACTAGTGCTAAAGAGACTTGGAAGAGAAGAAGTGAGGAGAGTGCACAAGACTATGTGCTTACAATCAAGTCTCTAAATAGGGAGTTGGCTTCCATTGGAGAGAAGATGGAGAGCTTGTAAAAACTGTTCTTAATGGTCTAGGAGATGACTTTGCAAATTTGGTCCAAAGTTTTGCCATTCAAGACACTTTGCCAACTATGGAAAAGCTTCACAGTGTATTAGTGGCTGAAGAGTGTAGGATGATCCATACCAAGGCAAGAATGAGTTCATTGTCTTTTCAGGATGGAGATGAGAAAGCCAATTTCTCAAAAAAGAAGACCAATGGAAAGAAGAAGCATCCAAAGGAGGCCAAAGAACAGGATGATGCATCAAGCTGAACGGAAAAGTCAAAGTAAGAATCCTTCTTTTGTGGAAAGAAGGGGCATTATGCATCCGAATGCTACAAGAGGCTAAGAGCACAAGAGGAGGAGGACAAACAAGGAAACCTTGCACAAGAGGAGGAGGATGATGAAATAGATGTATTCTTGATGTCATCTACATCCTCACCAACAACAAATGGTAATTCAAGAGATACATGGTGGATTGATAGTGGGGGCAATCTCCAACCACTCCACTATGTACATTGAGTTTTTGTGATCCAAATGCAACAAAATCAATTTCTACTTGTTTCTCAGCTTGAAGGCCGTACTACAACATGTAGTACACACGTGTGGGCTTGGATTTCAATGTTGATCAATGCTTTTGATTGTTAATGCTTGTTGTTTGTCAAATTGCCAATCTAGATCAACTTTTTTGTGTCTAGGTTTTTGAGAGATTGTTAAGCAAGCATCCAATCACTCTTGCGGATCTTTTGTAGATCCATTTATGGTCCTAAAGTACAGTACTTTCACAATTATGACTATATCATCCCATTATGAAAAACTTAAATTAGCATTTTGCATAGCTTGGCTCAACTTATGAACATTAAAACTTATATAAGGCCTAGCTATAGTGAGCCAAATTAAGGAGCCTATAAGACTCCTAAAAAGAGTGATGTCCACGAAGGATATTTAATCACTTTTGTTAGGGTCTTTTACATTTTGCTCCATAGGAGTTTCTATACTCTTACAATCTAGCATATTGAATTTTTTTAACATTGAAAGAGCATACTTGGATTGACATACAAAAGCTTTATCATTATGAAAGTCAATCTCTAATCCTAATATGTAATGAATCTTTCCAAGATCTTGCATCTTGAATTCTTTTCCAAGTGCAACTTTGGTTTCCTCAACTAGCTTGATACTACTTCCTGTTAGAATGATATCATCAACATAAATGAGAAGTATGACAATATCTCTATCATAAAACTTGACATACAAGGAAGGATCATAGTTACTAAGATTAAATCCTAGTGACTCAAGAAAGGTGTTAAGTCGAGAATACTATGATCTTGGAGCTTGCTTTAGTCCATAGAGACTTTTGAAGAGCAAGCAAACTTTGTTCTTGTCATGGATGAACCCAATAGGTTGATCCATATAAATCTCTTCTTCTAAATATTCATTTAAAAATGCATAAGAGACATCTAGTTGAAAAACTTGCCAATTGAAATAAAAATATAATATAGAAATTATGATTCTAATTGATACCATCTTTGCAACTGGAGCAAATGTCTCCTCATAATCAAGTCCATAAACTTGAACAAAACCCTTTGCACAAAGCCTTGCCTTGTACTTGTTGATTGTGCCATCTTGATTATACTTGACTCAAAAAACCCATTTGCAACCAATGGTGTGCTTGTTTGATGGAAGATCCACAAGCTCCCATGTTTTGTTGGCAATCAAAGCATCATATTCCTTCGTCATGGCAAGAAACCATTCCTTTGAGTTGAGTGCATCATATACATCCTTTGGCTCCTCATGTGAAATAAAATAGGCATAATTAGTGGAGTTGAGTTCCACTTGCTTGCCTTTATCTCCATATGTAAGCCTCTTAGGCTCGGATCTTTCTCTTTGTGATCTCCTTGGTGAAAAGATTCGAGGTGACTCCTCCATTCTCAGCCCCATCTCTCCATGATAGTCTTCAAGAGTGATGATAGGAGAATCCTCTTGAGAACCTTTGATCTCGGCCTTCTCAAAAATGTATTTTTTATTCTCATGGAATATAACATCAATACTCTCAATTGTAATTGAGGTAGAGGGAACATAAATTCTGTAAGCCTTCTTGTTGGATGAATATCCAACCATGATCCCTTTGATAGAATTAGGATCATCTCTTTTCCTTGTTTCCAAGGGTACATGGAAAAAGCAAGCACATCCAAAAACTCTAAGGTGATCTACCTTAGGTTTCTTCTTAAACAAGACTTCATATGGTGATCTTCCAGCAAGTGCATTGTGAGGTAATCTATGCACAAATAGTTTGCACAATTAATTGCTTCTCCCCAATATTCAATAGGCAAAGAAGCTTTAACTCGGATTGCTTTAGCACATTCACATAAAGATCAATTTTTTCTCTCAACAACTCCCTTTTGAGATGAGGATAAGCCTCAGAAAACTCTCTCTTAATCCCTTCACTCTCATAATATTCATAGAACTTGTTGGAGATGTATTCACCTCCTCCATCACATCTTAAAGCTTTAACTTTGAAAGAAAACTGTTTCTCAGCATAAGCTTTGAAGACTAGGAAGTGATCAAATACCATAGCTTTTGAAGAAAGTGGATACAACCAAGTATATCTTGTAAAGTCATCAATAAAGGTGACAAAACATGTTGCACCCCAATACCTTTAGAAAAAGAAAAATGAACATCCGAGTGTATTAGCTCCGAGGGATGAGATGTCTTAATAAAAGACTTTTGATATGGCTTTTTATGTAATTTTGCAATAGCACAAGCCTCACAAGGCTTGAAATCTTTGGAAAGTATTCTTGGAAGGCCAATAGCCTTATCTGTCTTGACCATAGAAAACATAGACTTAAAGTTAGGATGTCCCAACCTTCTATGCCATAACTCCTTAGATAAAAGAGCAACTTCACAATAGTTTACATTCTCAAAAGAATTCAACTTGAAAATTCCACCATATCTAGATCCATTAGCAAGGATCTTATCATTTTTTTGATAAAGCAAGTATTGGAATTGAACTTTACATCACAACCACTATCAAGCAACTTTCTAACACTAATCAAGTTCTTTGTAAGCTTAGGAACAAAAAGAACATTGGAAAGTGCTAGAACTTTAGAAGAAGCAAGTTTCAATGAGTTAAGAAAACAGTTTAAAAAAATCCAACCGGATCAATCACCACAACACAACGTCAAGTGCAATAAGACAAGACAACATAATTGCTCTCCACAAACTGTATATTCAACTAATAAGAAAGTGCAAAGATAAAGTTGCTTAAAAGCACTCAAAGGGCTCGTAAAAGAAATACGACCCGATGATTCTAGAACTGAGCACACGTGGTGTCATTGAAATGAGAAAGCACTGTATAAGTCGATCATTGCTATTTTAACTCTCTCCGTCAATGATCAATGTCTCTCTTTATTTTAGAGTTTATTCTATTCATGGAACATACCTCCATGATAGTATTACAAGTAAAAGCTTTTTACATAACCAGATCTAAGCCAAGTTTGGCTCTAAAAGTTTCAAACTTCTCTTTACTTAAAGCTTTCATAAATATATTAGCAACTTGTAACAACGTAGAACAGTGTATAATACTTATATCTTCAGATTGCAGCTTCCCACGCACAAAGTGATATTTTACCTCAATATGTTTTGTCCTTGCATGAAAGACATGATTCTTAGCCAACTGTATTCCACTTTGGCTATCACAAAAAATAAAAGTAGGATTTACCTGCTTCATGCCAATTTCACATAACAACTTACATAGCCAAACAGCTTCCTGGGTAGCAGAACTTAACGCTTTATATTCGGCTTCTGTAGAAGAAAGAGAAATAGTATCTTGTTTCTTGCTAGACCATGAAAAACAATCGCTACCAAAATTGTAAGGCATAACTTGTTGTTGACTTCCTATCATCTACATTTCCTGCCCAATCAGCGTCAACATAACTTTGCAATTTAGGTAAAACACTTTGTCTTTTTAAGATTAGGCCAAGGTTAGGTGTACCTTTCACATACCTCAAAATTCTTTTCGCAGCTTTCCAATGGTCCATAGTGGGTGATGACATGAATTGGCTAATCAGACTTAAGCAGATATAAGGACGTGTAGTCGTAAATATATCAAACTCCAAACTAGCTGACAAAATAGAGTAGCGTCAACATGTGCACTATCATCAATACGAGATAATTTCTTACTAGCTTCGCAAGGGGTGATGGAAGGTTTGCACTCTGTCATGCAAAATCTCTCCAATACCTTGCGCACATACTTGTTTTGACATAACCTGATATCACTGCCAGTTTGCCATACTTCGACACCCAAGCAATAGTGCATAAGATCTAAATCTGTCATCTCAAATTGCTTGCATAAGTTGTCCTTGATAGAATGAGTGAAATTCTCATCATTGTCTGTTATAATGATATCATCGACATAAAGTACAATCAAGGCAATGTTATCTTCGTTTATAAGAACATAAACATTTGGATCTGAATTTGTTTTTACAAACCCATGAGAAAGAAAGTAATTGTCAATGCGTCCATACCATGCGCGTGGCACTTGCTTAAGGCCATAAAGTGCTTTGCATAGCTTTCATACCTTATGTTCTTGTCCTTTTGCCATGAAGCCCTGCGGTTGGACCATGTAAACTTCCTCCTCTAAGTCACCATTCAAAAAATTTGATGGATCTTCCACCCAAAATGAGATGCTAGGGCAATGGTAAGGCGTAGAGTAGTCCACTTAGCTACTAGAGCAAATGTCTCTTCATAGTCAATTCCTTTATTTTACTCATAGCCCTTCACTGCTAGGCATGCCTTATGCTTTGCTATCGTGCCATCCGCATGAAACTTTGTTCTAAACACCCATTTGTTGTCAATGGGTTTCTTTCCAAGTGGTAGATCAGCCAACTCCCATGTATCATGTCTGTGGATGAATTTCATCTCCTCTTCCATTTCCCTTTGCCACTCTTTGTGATCTTTTGCTTCATCAAAGGTTGATGGCTCTCAACACTTCAAAATGTCACTCATTACGGCATAGTTCACATGATAACGATCAGGAGACTTCCTTTTCCGCATTGATCTTCTCACTTCTCCTTGTGTGCTAGATCTTGGTTGATTTAGCTTTGCGTCCTTCATAATCTTTTCATACCATTTTGGTATCTTAGATTCAGGTGATACACTACATGGAGAGTATGTATCCCAAGGAGTGTCCAAGTAATGTCTCTTACTTCCAACCAGTTTCTCCTTTATTGCTCCTATTGGCAAGTACCTTCCCCTAGGCTCTTGAATAGGTGGTGTCTTCTCATACTCGCCCTCTCGACTCTCATCTTCATGTGCATCATCTTGTGGAGTGTCTTCTTCATCTTCTTCTTCCAAAATTGTGGGAAGTCTTATGATGCTTTCACCACTTGCATGATCTTCATCTTCATACCTATACGTCTCATCAAAGATCACATCTTTGCTTATGTGAATCTTGTTCATTACAGGATCAAAACACCTGTATGCCTTCGTCCTCTCATCATAACCGACAAAGATACACTTGATTGCTTTTAAATCAAGTTTCTTTCGCTCCTCCTGGTCTTCTGCTAATTTGTGCATTGAAGCGGATTCTTGAAGCCACTATGCCCCCACTTTATGCTACCATACTAGCACGATTGGGCACGCGCGTTGGCCCGCGAGCTTCTCCATGGCCATCTCTTCTTTAGTTTTCTCCTCCATTCTAGCTATGGCTTGGCTACCTCATTTGAATCTGCTCCAATTTTGTCATCCCTCCACGGTCAGTTATAGCTGTCTACAGTCTGATTGTGCACGCCAGGGTGCCCTCATCTAGATCTTTACAGCTTCAATAAAAAGTTTTGTATTGAGAGAGAAATGCGTTTTCCTAACTTAAAATCCCAGCTGTCAAGGAAGAAGATATTTTGGGCTTTATCTGATCCTTTGTGAGAATTTCTTTGAGCAGCTACCTATCCCTTTGAGGTCGCCCACCAGCAAGGAATCTTCTGCACCAAACCGCTCTTCAAACAGTGTTCGATTGGATTCAAACCAATCACAAATGCCAAGCAACTCTCCAGAAGAATTTTTCAGCTTCAATATTTGCTTGTCCTTTTTTTCCGCTGACAATTTCCTGTCTCTGAATCCTTTTTACAGTTTCGAGCCATTCCACGGATCTCCACAGACTCGGTTTTGTGCTTCCTAGCCAACAAACCATCGTGAATTTGCAGCTCGTTGTTCTTGCCGGTGATTGTAGCCACCAAGGGCTCTGATACCAAGTTAAGAAAACAGTTTAAAAAAACCCAACTGGATCAATCACCACAGCACAACGTCAAGTGCAATAAGACAAGACAACATGATTGCTCTCCACAAACTGTATATTCAACTAATAAGCAAGTACAAAGATAAAGTTGCTTAAAAGCACTCAAAGGGCTCGTAAAAGAAAGACGGCTCGATGATTCTAGAACTGAGCACACGTGGTGCCGTCAAAATAAGAAAGCACTGTATAAGTCGATCATTGCTATTTTAACTCAATGGAATGTTGCCAATTCTTTTTATAGATCATTCATGATCTTTTGCAGTATAAATAGATTTTTTGAGTCCTTTATAAGATACAATAAAATCATACAGCACATATGTGAAGAAGCTCCACTATCTATGTACCAAGCTCCATCTTTCTTGAAAAGTGATGAAGAAAAACTTGACACCATGAGTGATCCTTTTCCATCACTTGCAACAACTTTTTGAAGTAATTGGAGGCATAGTGCCCCTTCTTGCCACAAAAGAAACACTTGACTTTCTTCTTCTTGGTCTTTGAAGTAGAAGGATGAGATGAGTCATCCTCTTCACCATCTTTGTCTCTCTCCATGGCTTTGTCTTTGTTGAAAGCTTGAGAAAACTTATTCTTGTTCCTTCCTTTGTGCTTGTCCTTGACAAAGAGAGCTTTGTCACTTGCAATATGCTCGAGTTTGTTCATCCTAGCAAAAGTTTATAACTTTGCCTTCTTCAAAGACGAGAATTCCTTGGAGAGTTTCTAAATTAGGAAACTCCTCCTTAATGGCAAAGGATTGAACAAGATTATCATAGTCATCTTTCCAGCAATTTAGAATGACTTGAACTAGCTCATCTTGGTTAATAGTAACACCAGCACAAGAAAGCTCCCTATGAAGATCTTTAACTCTCAGACCATAGTTTGATGCACTCTTCTCTTCTTTGAAAACTTTGGAAAATTTGATTCCTACGAGTGAGTATTCTAGAAGTATTCTTAGCTTCATAGATGGACTTAAGTGCATCCCAATCATCTTTAGCAGAGGTGCAAGATCCTATTTCTCTCAAAATTTCATTAGATACATTCATCTTAATGAAATGTAGAGCCATTCTAGCTCTCTTCTTGTACTTTGGTATTTCAAGCTGTACTTGAGGCTCCTCCTTAATACCAAGTACTATGTCCATAACATCCTAGAGTATCAAAATAGACTCCATTCTAACCTTCCAAATTGAGTAATTAGAGGTACTTAGTCTTTCACCTGCTTCTAGGAGATATCCTCCCACGGATGCCATATTGTGAAGACTTCTTGGTTATTGGACAATTATATGTTTGAGCTTGTTTCATACAGACTTAATGTTGCTACTCTCTTTCACTATAGGTATTTTCAAGGATATACTACCTTCCTATGTGAAAAACTTGCAACTGGATCTCAAATATTCCTCAAAACAAGATAATCTAGATTAGACACTCAAAATGGATTGATACACTTAGACAAGTTTGAATTCTACTTTTGGCATGTGTTAGATGCTTCAAAAGAAAACACTAATGATACTCAAAAGGCTCAAAGGTGTTCAATAACATCAAACTTAGTCTTGATCTTCAGTTTCTTGTGTAGAATACTCAAAACAATGGATTAAGAAGCAAGCAAGATTGAATCAAATCAAAAAGTGGTCACTTAGATTTTGGAGCTCTCCCTACCCTCTTTAAGAGCTTATAACTCTTGATAGACACATTAGATTGATTTGGGATCAATTTCTATAGAAAGTACTCTTCATAAGCTTTCCATCAAGTTATAACACCACTATCTTTGGACCAAGTAGCAAGGAGATAAAGAGGACTGAAATTCTCTGATTTTCACACGTGCGAAATTCCAGAATTCCGTACAATCACTATTCTGACCTAAAAATTTAGTTTCTATCAACTTTGATCCAAACACTTCTCAAGGAAAGGTAAAGAAAAGTGATTAACTACTTTTTTGCTTGAACTAGCTCTCAAATTCTTGAACAATCAAAGATAATAGCATGCAAAGCTTAATTTGGCTCTAATATTATGACAAAATTCCAGCAAGTTCACACGTGTGGGGAATGATCCACAAATGTAAATGATCTTATTAAGCTTTATGATTAGCACACAAACTGATTCTAGATTGAATAGCAAGATCTAGTACAGAATTTAATGGCTTAATCACAATCTAGCATGCTAAGAATCAAAGAATGATAGCTTTGATTACAAGAATGAAAAAGAACAAGAATTTAGTGTATGAGCATAAGCCTCAACTCGAGCTGGAGAGAGAAAGAGAGAGAGATATTCAAGCAAATGATAGTGTAGATCCAGAATGGCATGGAATAGCTTCAAAGCTTGGTTTTTCATCAAAGATTATGAGAATAGCTATACATATTTATGGAGTTTGAGGTAGTCGAGGTAGAACCACATCCATCCACCTTTCATCCACATCTAAAGTGAACACTAGAGTCTAAGTGACATTTGTCACATCTCATGCATGCATCTCTACCTACTTTTACCAAGTGTCCTATTTCTAACTAGAATTGTACAAATCATCATGCATGTGTCCATTTTACTTTGTGCATGCCTTGCATGTCACTATGGATCACTTACAACATTTGCATGTGATATGCCACGAGTTTCTACAAGCATATTAATGACACTTCTAAGTCTACATTCCATATGCAAGTTGTATACTACCAACTAGACTTGTGAAACCCATATAGCGCGAGTTCTATCTAGGCCAAATTTGGCATTTACATTATGAAACAATCATACTTGCATAGAAAAAATTTGTAGCAAGCCTAAAGTCAAGAGACATGATTTTTCATTTTCAACATCTATCACAATTGATGAAATTCCCATCAACAATTTGTACTCGCAATGCCTTTGGAGTCTTCACAGTTGCTTTATCACAACTCCTAATTGAACGACTATTGAAAAAGTTATGATTACTCCCACTATTAATTAAAATATCAATTTCTCTACCATTAATTTTTGCTTTAACATGGAAAGTCCTAGCAAAATGAGAACTATTAAATGCGTTTAAGGACATGAACATGAGTGAAGCATCCACGTCCTTCCTATCGATGCATTTTTGTCATCCCCCATTATCAATCTGCAGCTCTTCATTATCAATTGAATCGCATCGATGTTCTTGCAACATTTGAATGTCATCCTCATTTAATAGATTTTCAACTTCCTCATCGCTTGATTGATTTTTCTCATTGAAATTTCTAGTCATAGATGTTAAACGGGCCTCCTATTTACGAAATTTGCACAATTTCCAATGATCCTTGTCATATTTTTCTTGAAATATGTAACAGAGCCCTAGCGCTTGGAGTTTCCTCACCTGATCGTCTGATAACCTCAAAACTGGTTTGGAATTTTGATTTCTTGTCATCGTAGACACCGTTCCCTTCCCAACAAATTTAGTACCCGGTTTATCACCAGCTTTGACCGTTGGATAGTGTTGGAATTATTGTTATTTCGGTTATCTCGGAAAACTCCAGTTGAAAACATTCGACTTGTAGACTTCACTGGTCTCATATTGAGACTTTGGAGCCCCAAACGTGTTATAAGATGTGTTGATTGTAGTCATCCCCTGTTTTTGGAATTGTTTAGCTGTTGAAGGGTATTTATGTTCATGGATCAAAGCTAATTGCATAGCTGACTCTAAAGTTGTACATCTAGTTGCCTCCACATTCGCTCTAATTTGTGGTTGTAACCCATGGACATAACGATGTAAGTGTGCACTTTTGTCCAGTTTGACCTTAAGTGTCAATTGCCAAAATCCATGGTTATAATCTTGGACTGAGCCCATTTGCTAAACTGAACACAACGTTGAAAAACCATTTTCTCCTAAAATGGATTCAAGAAAACCTTAGTACATAATTGCTTGAACCATAGCCAATTAAGCACAAGGAGTGGCATGAAGCTATGGAAATAAAAATGGAAGCTTTATCAAAAAATAGGACGTGGAACTTGGTTGAGCTACCTGATGGTAAGACGCCTATCAATATGGAGCTGATGGGCAGCTCAACAAGTACAAAGCACAATTGGTTACGAGAGGATTTGAGCAGCATGAAGGTATTGATTTTGAGGAAACCTTCGCGCCCGTAGCTAAGATGGTAACCATACGTTCTATCATTGCTATTTCTGCTCTCTATGGTTGGAAGATCCAACAAATGGATGTTAAATCTGCTTTTCTTAATGGAGTGCTGGGTGAAGAGGTGTACTTAGAACAACCTCAAGGATTTGTTGAGCCAGGGAGAGAGCATCTCGTTTGTAAGCTCAACAAAGCCATTTATGGATTGAAGCAAGCACCACAGGCGTGGTATTCTTGCATTGATGAACACTTCAAGCAAAGGAGAATGGTAAAGAGTGATGCTGATCCTAATCTTTACATTCTAAGGCAAGATTCAGATATAGTGTTCATTGTGTTGTACATAAATGATTTGATTATTACAGGAGGTAATAAGAGCCTAATTGATGAAATAAAATCAGATCTTTCCAATGCTTTTGACATGAGTGATCTAGGATTGATGCACTATTGTCTTGGCATTGAAGTATGGCAAAAGGAAGACATGGTCTTTCTTACACAAAGCAAATATGCACGAGATTTGTTTTATAAGTTCAATATGCAGGATTGTAAGCCTTTGAGTGATGTCAACATGAATTAGTCTACTCGTAGGTTTTCTCTCTCTATCAGGGGTTCAGGGTTTATTTGTACATTTTACATTTAGTATGAGTTAGAGTGATAGTGTGATAGTGCGTGTTCTTCTTCCGCCTTCTTGTTGGTGAATGCTTGATGTTGCATATCTAGAGAAGCTTCAAGATCACCAGAAGCTCAAAAATCATAAAAGTAAAATAGCCTCCAAATTAGCACAACCTTCTCTATTTATAGTGGGCCTTTGGTGCGTCTAATTAACATCTAGGTCCTTATTACCTATGATTTGGGCCTTACAACCATTATTACAATTCCCACCAATACAAAATGTGATGTGGTTGTTTGAGCCTCTTTATTAACAATTCTAATGACTAGTTTTAGTCTAATTTAACTCCATGGCTATTTTGACAATTCATTAGTAAGCTCATGGGCTAATTACATACAACACATGATAGACATTCTAAACAAAAAAATATAGAAATAATATACAATGATGAACTTTTGACATGTGTTGAGGTGGAAGAAGATTGGCGCCTAAATTACATCAGGCAAAAATTGTTGCTCCTACAAGATGATATACCTTCAGACTTCAGATTCATTTCAAATGATAAACTCGTAAGTAACTGTAAACACTCTATTCTTTATGTATAGTTTCTTTCAAAAATTGCTCATATAATCTTTATACTAAATGTAACATACTTTGTGTTAAATTTATGCAGGTACATAAAAGACATGAGCTCAAGATCAAATGCAGAGATATTGGTAAAACTATCCACTGATGGAAGAACACTGGAGCTTGGAATACATAGCAAAAGTGACTTCCTTTGTGAAGTTAGGTGGATTTCCAGCATGTAATAAGGAAGTTAACTTGGCACTCTTCCCCTAATTTGCAACCCTAACCTAATTCCTAGAGTCATGTCTAGTAGGTGACTAGTTGGTCAATTTTTCACCTTAAACTTAGGCGTAGGTCCTATAATTTAGGAATCACTACCAAAATGACATGACCACCCCGTTAGACTTGATCTAACCTATATTAGGGTAGGTTTCCCACGTGGCTCAATGGCCTCACATGTGTGGGACCCACTTATGTACATATTACATGATTATACATGGTTTTTGATCAAGCTACATTTGCCAATTTTTGGCAATTCTTCACACTCCTCCTCAAATTTAGCTTGATCTATTTACAACCCTCTTGATAGATGAATGAATGCTTTTAGAAGTGTCTAATTAAAAAATCCAGCTACAAACAAGGAACTTATGGGACTTCAATAGAGAATGATGTCCATGAAGGATCTTTCACCACCTCTTAAAGGATCCCTTACAAGATGTTCCACAAATGTGTCTATATATAGGTAGCACACTTCAAAAACTATACATCATGCCAGGCCATGGATTCCAAGGCATTTTGTGCACTTGAAGATACATCAATTAAACTATTAAGTGCGTAAATAATGTTGCCAAAAACAACTTGCCTTGCTTGATCCATATGATTGAGCCTTGATGGCTCCATCTTGATAGTCATGGTTCTTCTTGGAGTCCTCGGGTCTTGAGCTTGCTCCTCCACTTGACTTGACTCCAAACCATGAATGAATTGAATAAGGTGTTGATCCAAAGGTGCTTCTTCAAGTTTCCACTCTTGAAAGATCACATTTGCACCATTGACAAATTCTTTGGCGGAAAACAAGTAGATTCTACAATCTCTACTTGAAGAGCAAAACACTACCATTATTCCTATCATTGAAATAGGATAGTCTTTGGTCCTTACATTTTTATGATCATGCTCAAAGCATGTGGAACCAAAGATTTCCAATACAAATGATGTTTCATCTTTGATGACACTATTCAAACTATTACAAGAATAGTTATCCAATGAAATTGCTTTATCAACAACAAATGTAGATTTGAAAGCATCTAATTTCATTGTCTTGTCATAAATAGTACTAAACATCATAGATCTTAAAGATAAGAAACAAGTCACTCCATGTCTACTAATACTATCCAACAAGTATTTAAAGATAGTAGACTCTCCAATTCTCACCATCCTTGCAAGATGCACACTTAAATAAAAAATTTGCATGCAAGAGGCTGATCCTCAAGATCTTCCTCCATTTGATGCTCCTCCTCAATGCAAGCAAGATCACACTTTTCCAAGATCTCCTCTTGAGTGATCTCCTCCTTTGCCAAGCTCACACTCTCAAAAGCAACACTAGCTTCCAACTTAAACAATCTTCCATGTTTAAATCTCTTTGCAATGCAAACATCATTCTTAAAAATGGAACAAACACCATGCTCAAAGCGGACATCCAAACCACTTTCCAAGAGTTGACCAACACTAAGCATATTCTTGGTGATTGATGGTACATAAAGAACATTTTCTAGATCCATACTTATTGAGGATTGTAGATACAAAGAGATGGTACCAACACCACTACACTCTTCATCAAATAAGACAAACTTTTTAACATGAAGATAAGATGAAGTGAAAACTACTTTCAAACAAATCTTGCCAAGAAATGAATTTGATTGTCTCTAGAAACTCACTAAGGTCTCTTTCTTGTAGTAAATTCCACTCAAATTAGATTTCTAATCCAACAAATGGACTTATAATCTCAGTTCTAGCACTCTCTCACAAAGTTAGAATGAAGATAAGATGATGTGAAATCTACTTACAATCAAATCTTGCCAATTTTGGCTATTTTGGACAATAACATGACTAAATCTCCCTCACACTTTTTGATGTACTTTCAAGACCTGTAAAACAAGTTTAGAGGACCTGATTTCAGCCTAGATTAATTAGATCTAGAATCCTCAAAATGCATGGATCTAGAAAATGTCCTTTATGTACCATCAATCACCAAGAATATGCTTAGTGTTGGTCTACTCTTAGAAAGTGGTTTGGATGTCCACTTTAAGCATGGTGTTTGCTTCATCTTGAAGAATGATGTTTGCATTGCAAAGGGATTTAAACATGGAAGATTGTTTAAGTTGGAAGCTAGTGTTGCTTTTGAAAGAATGAGCTTGGCAAAGGAGGAGATCTTGGCAAAGTGTGATCTTGCTTGCATTGAGGAGGAGCATCAAAAGGAGGAAGATCTTGAGGATCAGCCTCAAAGCATGAGAGTTCCAAGGGAGTCCTCCATGACAATGTCTGAGTCATCAAATTGCATGCAAATTGTCCATTCAAGTGTGCATCTTGCAAGGGTGGTGAGCATTGGAGAGTCTACTATCTTTGAACACTTTTTGGAAAGTATTAGTAGACATGAGGTGACTTGTTTCTTACCTTTAAGATTCATGGTGTTTATTACTTTGTATGACAAGACAATGAAATGGGATGCTTTGAAATCTACATTTGTTGTTGATAAAGCAATTTCATTGGATAACTATTTTTGTAATAGTTTGAATAGTGTCATAAAAGATGAAACATCATTTGTATTGGAAATCTTTGGGTCCACATGCTTTGAGCATGATCATTCCAATGTAAGGACCAAAGATTATCTTATTTCAATTATAGGAATAATGGTAGTGTTTTGCTCTTCAAGTAGAGATTGTAGAATCTACTTGTTTTCAGCCAAAGAATTTGTCAATGGTGGAAATGTGATCTTTCAAGAGTGGAAGATTTGTAAACTTGAAGAAGCACCTTTGGATCAACACCTTATTCAATTCATTGATGGTTTGGAGTCAAGTCAAGTGGAGGAGCAAGCTCAAGACCCGAGGACACCAAGAAGAACCTTGAGTATCAAGATGGAGCCATCTAGGCTCAATCATATGGATCAAGCAAGTCAAGTTGTCTTTGGCAACATTATTTATGCACTTAATATTTTAATTGATGTATCTTCAAGTGCACAAATTGCCTTGGAATCCATGGCTTGGCATGATGTCTAGTTTTGAAGTGTGCTACATGTATATAGACACATTTATGGAACATCTTGTAAGGGATCCTCTAAGAGGTGGTGAAAGATCCTTCATGGACATCATTCTCTATTGGAGTCTCAAAAGTTCCTTCTTTGTAGCTGGATTTTTTAGACACTTCTAAAAGCTCTCATTGATCTATCAAGAGAGTTGTAAATAGATCAAGCTAAATTTGAGGAGGATGTGAAGAATTGCCAAAAATTGGCAAATCTAGCTTGATCAAAAACCATGTAGAATAGTGTAAATTGTGTACACAAGTGGGTCCCACACATGTGAGGCCATGATGCGACATGGGAAACCCATCCTAATGTAGGTTAGGTCAAGTCAAGAGAGTTGGTCATGTCTATTTGGTGGTCATCCCTACTTTATAGGACCTACACCTAAGTTTAAGGTGAAAATTTGACCAACTAGCTACCTACCAAGCATAACTCTAGGAAATAGACTAGGGTTTCATTTTAGGTCAAGGAGAGTGAGTTAAATTCCTTATTACATGCTGGAAATCCACCTAACTTCAAGAAGGAAGTCGAATTTGCTATGTATTCCCTCTCTCCATAGTGAGAAGATAGAAAATTTTTGGAGCTCATTGGCAATCTCAAACTAGTTCACTATGTACATTGAGTTTTTGTGATCCAAATGAAACCAAATCAATTTCTACTTGTTTCTCAGGTTGAAGGCCGTACTACAGCCTGTAGTACACACGTGTGGGCTCGGATTTCAATGTTGATCAATGCTTTTGATTGTTAATGCTTGTTGTTTGTCGAACTGCCAATCTAGATCAACTTTTTTGTGTCTAGTTTTTTGATAGATTGTTAAGCAAGCATCCAATCACTCTTGTGGATCTTTTGTAGATCCATTTATGGTCCTAAAGTACAGTACTTTCACATGTGGAACTTGTGGTCAAAAGAATAAGAAAACTTACAAACTATTGGGAAAACTTTCAAATTGTCCATAGCCAACAAGAGCCTACATTCACTAAAAGAATACGACTTATTGCAAAAGATTGGAAGAAAGTCATAAATGCATTGAGACAACCAATCCATAGCACTACTACACTTACATCCTCATTTTGGCCATCATCTAAACGAAAATGCACAACACAACTAGAGTACAATCTCCATAGAATATTGGGAGAAAGTCATGGATGCATTGAAACAACCAATACATAGCACTACTACACTTACAACTAGTGAGCTTCTCGCTCTCAAAGGCAACTACTATACCTTCTTGGCTTATCTTTGCTTGCATAGTCTTGCCACTAGCATATGTTTTCATGTCCATGATCAATACATAGGATTCAATATACTCCTAGTCTTGGATACATGGTACTCCAGTGAAACAAGCTGTTAGTTATGCCACGTCATACTGGACGTGACTCGAAAGTAACTAATATCCATGTGAGGCCCAGAACAAACTAAATGGAATTAGTACAAGGTTTGGGACAATCAAGGCATGTGTAGAGTTATCAATAACAATTCTATGAATAGAGGATCTGTGCATAGAGAATCTATTCTGGAGGAATCTAAGCATAGGAGAGTTAGGACCTTGCACAAAATAAGCATAGGAGAGTTAGGACCTTGCATGTTTGTGTGCATAGGTGGTTCATGGCTCTATAAGAAGAGGCCAAACTCGCCCCACTCCTCATATTTTGTAATGGATTCATTGTCAGGATTTCACTCTATACTCGTGCCTCCTATTCCTTGGCTTAGGGGTGAAGCTTCTAGAGTTGATTGGTTGCTTCGGCGTTTGCTCCATAGTGTGTTTTCTATTGTGTTTTGTCTTGTAAGTAGGATCTTGAGGAAGCTTCCCTTATCGTGGTATCAAAACACGACTTATGAAGATTGGAGCACTTGGAGTTACATCCGGATTGAAGTGCTATTTTCTCAAGGGAGTTTTGGTTTTGGATTCACTAGTTTCTGGTTTGCAGCATGCTTATCAAATATGGTGGTAGAGTGCTCTTCTGCACAAGTAGTTTTTGATTTAAGATGCTGAGATTTTGGTGAATTCGATATTAATTCTCTGTTTCTTGAGGAAGCTTTCAATTTGCTTTTGAATAATATGTTTTTAAAAGAGTATGTTGATTATTTTCTAGCTAAACTCTGCTTGGCAAAGAAGTTGAATGGATTGCATATGTCAATTATTGAATCCTATTTTAGTAACTTTTGTTCCTTGGTAAATGGGTTGTGAATCAATTTATCAAGCTGTTTGAACAAGAAGTGAATGTATTAAAGGATTCCAAAAATTGCATGTGAGTAAAAGAAGATAGTTTTATCTTCAAATTTATCCGGTTTACATACATCTTATAAGGAAAATTGAATTTGCTGTCGTTCTAACTTGTTGGGCTTTTTTTGTTAAATAATTCAGTAAGCAGAGAACTAAAAGCTAGAGGCGCATCTACATCGGTGGTGCTCACCAATTGGTCTTACTTACCAATTCTGCCTTGTTTCACCTGAGAAAGAATGACATATGCTATGAGTCTGAGAATTTTCCAGATTCTGGCCAGCTAAGTGATGGATTCTAGATGACAGCTAGAAGTTAGCTGATGAATCCCTGTTGATTACTTATGAATATGTGATTGGGAGGTCGATGCAGATGGAGGAAGCTGAGGCTGTAATTCACTGATTCACTTGTTTGAAAGGTAGTAAATCTGCCTTGATAGCGAGGGTAAGCTTCATGGGTGGGAAACTCAAAAGTAGAGCCAGCGACCCTTGTGGAATGATGTTTCCTTGCAAGTAGATTGATGAACGCTCCCCTGATGTGATCAATGGAGTATTGATGCATCTAGGAAGAATCCTAGCAGACCATTCAATGCATGAAATCACTGGTTGAATCTGGCTGAATTCGTTGATCAGAGTAGAAGATGATGTAGGCTGTTTGAGTGGCATTCCTGCCATCCTTCAAGCGATGGAACTTGCACTGCTGCAGGGGAAACCTTGGAAGCCTCTGGTTGTTCTCTCTCTCGCTGGTGGAAACCTGATGGTGATGGAAACCCGATGGTGGATGTGAAGTGATGAGTCGGCCCTATTTTCTTTTTTTCCCATCTTTCTTGGAAAAGATAGGGTTGTTTTTTGATAGGGTCCATGGCTTTTGTTTTTTTTTAAACCTTAGGATTTTTTGGTATGCATATGTTGGGCGTTTAAAAGTTGCTTTGAAGCATGATGAGTGGTCAGCAATTTGGGGAATTGGGTGAGGTGACTATGTGCATCGATGCTATTACATGCTAAATGATCAAGGCTTTGAGTTGGTTTGAAATTGGTTTTCTAGATCAACTCCGGAAATTAGAGTTACTAGCATCTAGTTATAGAAACTTCGGTTTCTTGGTATTAGATTGTCAAAGTTTGACCTTGGATTTTTTGTATTGCTTCCCATATTAGGAGTTGAAGGAATTTGGATTTCCTTTCTCTAGGGACAATATGCATGTTGTTGGGGCTTTATCACTTTGGCATTTTTGCTAAGCCAGTTTATTTTTTTGGAACTTTTGTACTATTGGATCTTTGGTCAAGCTGTAACAATCGGTTTTGCAATGAATTCTTTAAAAGTCGATCTTGACAGAAAGGGATGAATGGTATGGTTCTCAGACATATACCCAATATAGGAATTAGATTTCTTGGTACGATGCTATTTAAACCATTTAACTCTGGAGTATGGGTACCCCTAGTAAATAGAGTTAAATAGAGTTTCATGATTTTTTCCTTTTCAAATCGATGGAATATCGATCAGTTGGTTATTATGGTTTTGATGATTTTGGTCATTAAAATTGAACAAACCAAAGCTTTTGAATTACTTGTTAAATAATTAATAGAGAAAAATTGCTAGTATTTTAGAGGTAATTCTTTATTTGACAAAATTTTTGTGTGTTGAATACAGGAAAAGAAATACCCGAGTCCAAATTTTATGAATTTTTTCATTAATTACAGAAACTTTAAGTGTGATCGAAAAATGTATTTTGCAGTTAGGATTTTGGTAATCCTAGTAAAAACTTGCTTAATACCTGAAATTAATTTCTTGGATTAAGTTCATTTAATGAGTTATTCGCAATTTTGGATGTGGCATCTGGGGATTCTTTGGAATCCGCTAACATTATCTGTCTGTGCTAAAAAAAAATTTTATCCAATGTCAATGCTTTAGAATCTCCTTGAACCTTGAAAAATGCATGCCAAATCTGGGTAACACATGGCATCATCTTAGGGCATATCATTTCAAAAAACTGCATCGCAACTGACCCTGACAAGGTCTTGATCATTCAAAATCTGCCAGAACGACAAATTTGAAAATTTTCTGAAATGTTCTGATTGTTGTGGAGTCTTATGATCTCACATTATCCAAGTTTTGTCATATATTGTAAAAAATTTCATTTTCTATATATGTAAAATGTGCTATAGTGCCTAGATTCATGTAAAGGCCTATTGTGCACTTTGTAAATTCATATTTTGAGTAGAAGTTGCGACGTTCTATAAGAGACACAATAGAAGTTCGGAACCGACATTTGACGGTTGGTAAGCGACATTGAGGCTGAAGAACATTCCTATAAGGACAACACTTTGTGCCATTGTACATACGCATTTCTAAGCAGAGCTGAGTATCAATAGAGAGTGAAGAGCAAGTTCATATAGCTTGAGCATTCTTTCCCTCTGCTATCCTTCACAGAATTACTTCTTATCATTTGTGCGAATACACTCTGTATGATCTGTGATTGATTGTGATATTGTTCTGTTTGCGTCACACACATTTCTTACGTTATACTGAATAGACGACACCAGGAAGTAACAATTCTGACTAATGTGTGCAAGGAATTAGCTGAAGTTGTTAAGCATAACCTTTAGCAGAACTTCCTTCAAACTCTGAATGAGCTATGTGCTCAGATAATGAGATTGTTTGATGTTTTGATTTGTTTGCTTTCTGCAATAAGAACTAATCCTCTGTGTTTGATTAAGAAGAATTCTTAGCCAATGTGATTCTGCTTGATGAATCTGTTCGCTAGTTGTTGTCTGTTTTGACTGTTTACCTGATGTCTGAAGAGCTTGGAAGATAAAATAATCTTTGCAATTGCAGACCTTGACCAAATCGTTTCATTATTGGTGTTCCTGGATGCCAATTTACCCAAATATCTTTGGATAACCAGTTATGTCGTTGTAGTATTCATTGTGAATTTTATACATTCTAGTCTGTTTACCATCATACATACATTTACCATGCAAAGGATGAGATTATTCTCTCTCTTGGGGAACGTCAACAGTACACTATTTTGCGAAGGGGCAGAACACGAGATTCCACTCCACCAACCAGAGTAAGGGGTTCGTGCTACAATTGCGGAGTCCTGGATCACTATTCACCTGATTGCCCTGAATCTAGGAGATCAGCAGAATATGTGCCGCTCAGTGCTAACTATAAAAGCAAAGGGCATGTCACTATTGAATGTCCTCAGCCACAACAGCCACGGTCTAAACCAAGGTTTGTAAACTCGCCTAGGGAAGATGACCTTCGGTCATCTAAGACTAACACTGACATGATAGTTCAGAGGATAGAACTAGAGTCTGAATTATTAGATCAAGATCATCAATGGCCAGATTTAGAGGAAAAAATAAATAAAGTAACTACAAGAAGTAGTAAAGATTCTTTAACTCCTAAAGATAAGAAGAAAACTAAGACGAAAATTGCGAAAATTGCGAAAAACGCGACTAAAAAAGCGAAGGTCGCAGAACAGTTAGTAAAAATTCCTAGTAATAAAGAATTAAAGCTTGATAAGTCTAGTGGAAAACATTATGATGTTGATATTAGTTCAGAAGCTAAGAAGATTTTAGATGAAAAAACTAGACAAGTTAAAAAAGTGACATTTTCAGATCCAGTTATAAGTAGCGAGATACCCAGAGATCTGTCGCCACTTAGAAACCATTCTTATAATATTGTCGAAGACCTTGTTTCTAGAATGCCCAATATAACTTCTAAACAGTTATTAGACGATAACCAATATTATAAGAAAGAAATTACGCAATTTTTGCAAAATAAAAAGAGAAGAAAAGCAAAGTTATCAATAGTTAACATAGGATTAGTTAATTACGGTGATGAAGGCCAACCAGAAATTCAAGTAGTACATATGAATTAGGCATTCATCATAGAATAGACATTTAAGATTAGCCGATGCAACTAGAAGATCACCAATAGGAGAACATGCTCAGGTTACAGTTTATATTGGAGACTATAAGTTTCTTATGGATTTTATAATATTAAAAACTACGAGACATCATCATATAGAGTGTTATTAGGACGACCATGGCTCTATCAGACCGATGTTATAACCCACTGGAAGAAGAAGGAGATCACCTTCAAAAACCAGATGGAGACACCGACAGGAAAAAGTCATAAAAGAATTTCCATATCATGGGAAAAAGATAAGTACTAAGGTGAGACACCTACATCTTCCTCGAGCTATACTTCGGAGGAAGAAGGGCTTCAGTCAGTAGGGACTGAGAAAGGGGAGATGTTAGTTACACTAAGTATACCTACATACAGTAATAGAGTAGAATACGTAGATAGAGGAGATTGTGGAGTTCCAGAGGTTAGTGCAACCATAGGAGATCGGACCATAGATAGAATTCTAATAGACTCAGGATTCAGTATCAACTTAGTAACGAAAACAATGGTTAAAGAATTAGGATTAGAAAATCAGATATAGTCTATCACTTATCACAAAATCCATTTAGTAGATGCGACTAAATGTATACCAGTAGGTGAGCTAAAAGGTATTAACGTAGTTATAGAGACAGAGACGTTTGTTATAAATTTCCTTGTCATAAATCCAGTAGATACACCACCTTATTCAATATTATTTGGAAGACCATGGTTATATCAAGCAGATGCTATTATAAATTGGTCTACCATATAGATATTTTTTTCAGGTATTCTCACAATAAGTCCAATAGGGAGTCACATTTTGAGATGGGGTGAGGAGTTAGCTAGACCTGCTGAATCATGGATCAATTTCATAGAATGCTATGAGATTGACGAGGAAGAAGAAATACCGACAACATCCGAGTCAAGAGAAGTTCTGGGTGGAACCAGAGCAAGTCTGACCGAGGGGATGGTAGATAAAACAGATTATGTAGAAATAGAAATTAATAAAGGTAAGACTTTGAATCTATATAAACACCAATCGGACCAGGAACGTGAAAAGTATATATTGCTTCTTCAAAAATACCAAAACGTGTTTGCTTGGTCGATGGATGATTTAATAGGAATACCAGTTAAATGGGACGAACATAGAATAGATCTTATTCAGGGAACAATACTTGTTAGACAGCGTCAATATAGATTGAATCCAAAGTACTCCTTATTAGTAAAAGATGAATTAGATAGATGTCTTAGAGCGGGTATTATATATCATGTTCTAAGCAGCGAGTGGGTGTCATCAATAGTTATAGTACCTAAGAAGAAGACAGGCAAGATTAGAGTTTGTCAAGACTTTAGGAAACTAAATGCTGCTACAGCAAAGGATAATAATCCTCTGCCGTATACAGATACCATTCTTGACCAGGTAGCTGGTCATGAACGTTATAGCTTTTTAGATGGATTCTCAGGTTATACCAAGTTTTTATAAAAGAGGAAGATAGATCCAAAACTACTTTCACTACTGATTGGGGGACGTACGCGTATACGCGAATGCCCTTTGGTCTTTGTAATGCACCTGCCACATTCCAACGTATGATGACAAATATTTTTCGAAAAAATTTAAGAAAGTTTTTAGAAATTTTCATGGATGACTTTTGTGTCTATTCATCAAACTAAAACCATTTAGATGCATTATAGAAAACATTGAGAAGATCTCAAGAGATATCTCTTAAACTGCATCCAACTAAGTGATACTTTGGGATGAGGGAAGGCATCCTTTTAGGGCATAAAATTTTGAAGAATGGTATACAAGCCGACATCGAAAAAATAAAAATGATTTTAGAATTATTAGAACCAACCAATTTAAGAGAGCTTAGAGGTTTTCTAGAACATGTAGGTTACTATCGGAGGATAATTGAAGATTATGCTATATATATCCCGCCTCCAAACAAAAAATCAATTCGAACCCATTTCTGATGAATTTCCAAATGAACATATAATGCATATTCAATCAAAAACATCAATTTATATGGACATTATTAATTTCTTACAGGACCAGATATATCCTGAACATTTTAATAAACAATAAAAAACTGTTTTTCTTTCTGAGGTAGGACCTTATACGATTGTAAATAGTATATTGTATAAATTAGGAGCTAACGATAGTCTCCGCCGATGTTTAGAACCAACCGAGACAACCGCTGTAATAAGTGCATTACATGAGGAAGATTCGAGGGGTCACTATGCTCTTAAAAACACTGCAAAAAAAATTTTCAATGCTAGATATTGGTGGTCTATCGTCTATAGAGATGTTAAATTATTCATTAAAAAATGTGATGCATGCCAAAGGATGGGGAAACCCAGCTTCGCAACACATTGGCCACTTACTCCAATTATCCCCTTAGCACCCTTTGAGAAGTGGGGGATAGATTTTGTAGGACCTATCAAACCGATCACGCGTAAAACTTGTCGTCGTTACATACTCGTTGCCACATACTATGCTACCAAGATGGTAGAGGCCGAAGCCACAATTAAGAACGATGCTAAGACTGTAGCAAAGTTTTTATTCCAAAACATTATCATGCGATATGGTTGTCCCTTAGAACTTGTTAGCGATAGGGGAACCCATTTCCTTAATCAGACCATTGAAGCCATGTTGTCATATTTTTCTATTACACATCGCCAAACCACTCCATATAATCCAAAAGCAAATGGGCTTACGGAGCGGGCAAATAGAATTCTATGTAATATTTTGAATAAAGTAACGGAAACACGTTCTTCTAATTGGGATCAGAAGTTAATGTCTGTCTTATGGGCATATAGAACTGCTGAAAACATTACAACTAGGCAGACTCCATACTATCTTGTGTATGAAATGCATTCCATACTACCAATAGAATTCGAATTTTCGACGTTTCGCATTAGTAATGAAGAGCGAATGGATGAACGCAATAGTCTCCGGGAGCGGATGATTTCTTTGACGCAACTGAAAGAGGATCGTCGTCTTTCATTAATCGAGACTGAACGAGTTCAGAGTAAAAGAAAAGAAATTTTTGATCAATCCATTAAGAAAATAAAAATTAAACAAGGGGACTATGTGCTTCTGTATGATAACAGACACATGTTGTTTCTTGGAAAATTACATATCAGATGGATGGGACCGTATAAAGTCATAGAAGTTCTTAATCACTTCCGTTAGCTGATCTCCAAGGACATTTACTTGACACTCGAGTAAATGGTTCAAGGGTGAACCGCTACTATGACTAATTTTCGGTGCATCATTTTTACCGAAGTTTTTGAAAAAATGCCGAAACCAGGTTATTGAAGCATTGCTGCATTGTTTGTATTTTGCGAAATACCCGAGACCTTCGCTACATGTTATACTTTGCGAAAAACCCGACACTACATTGGAATACTATGTATTAAGTGAATTTACCATTTTAGAAATACGGAAATTGCGACACTTACCTTTGCATTTTTTGGGATTTTTTATTTGAGCGCGAATTAAAAGTCTTCTTCAATTTAACCCATCAGTAATTCTTACTGATTTGTGTTATGAGCTGATCTGCAATTTGGGGGAAACGGAAGAACGACATATTTTCATTACTGTCCACAATCAAGAGATTGTTATTACAGAAGGATTTTACTATCGTGTCTTAGGATTGCCTATGGATGGTAGTATGTCAGTTACTAAACCGGATTTTATCACGGAGAGCAGAGTTTTCCAAGAAGAAGCTTATCTTGATAAATGGGGATATAAACTCTCTTACATTAGAGATCTCAATCTCAAGAGCTTAGTTTGATTTGCTCTTGCTTCTATCTTTTTACCGGAGCAAGAGTACACCATCTCAAATACAAATATGGGATACCTGCTGAGAGCTTCAAATGGAGAGCCGATTGCCTTCGGACAAATTGCTTTCAAGCAATTCTGTAAATTAGTAAAAGTTAATTAGTTTTCCAGGCTGGGTCAGCAGATGGGCATTTTATGTATGCATGCTGGTGTGTTGACAATGTAGGAAGACATCAGGATTGCACCAGTGCTACCAGAGCTAGACCCATCAATTGAGGCCGAATCCCAGATGTAGACATCAAAGGCAACCACCGTAGCAGCCACATCATCATCATCAAGTCAAGGGAGCTCGGTGAGAATGACTTTGCCATCATCCTAGTATGCGCCATTGACCAGCACATACAAAAATAGGGATGCGGAAGAGGAAGCGGAGGACACAGCTGATCAGGAGCATAATCAGGCTGATATACCACAAGAGACAACACCACAAGGAGCAGAACATCTTCTTGATGACAGTAGGGCAGCGAAAGTGACGTTGAGGCACCAATCCTCGATGCCGAATTATATCAAAAGGTTTTTGAAACACTACTACTGGATACGCGGGCAGCTATTCAGCATCTTGCCAGCTTGGAGAAAGTATCGAGGAAGTTGGGATCAAAGTATGAAAGAGTCCAAGCAGACCTCACCAAGAGGGATACAAAGCTGATTGAAACAAAGGCTGAGCTGGCCTATAAAAATGAAGAACTTGAAGCGGCCCAAGTAGAGCTGAGCATGAAAAACATAGAGCTTGAAGAAGCAAAAGGAAGGCAGGACGCTACGCTCGAAGTGTTGGAAGAAATGCAAGAGCAGTCCAATACCTTTGAAAGTGAAAATATACTGCTTAAACAACAACTTCAGACCCTGCAGGCTTCTTTGCAGGAGGAGAGACGTGTAGGAACTACTCTTCAGAGTAGTAATGTGGAGCTGAGTAACGAACTCAACAATGCTCAAGATATCCAGTTTATATGGACTATTAGGAATTCCGACATGATTCTGATGAACTCATGTAGAGGATTAGTGATACTCAAAATCCGCCTATGAATAGATGCTATGAAATAGATGAAAATTGCAGCTAGGATAACTTTTAAGCAGCATGAGGGGCTTGGAGTTTTTGTTCCTGTAAGTCAAAACTCAGTTTTCTAGTTTTCTAGGATGAAAGCAAGGAGTGGAGTAACCATGTCATATGAAACCTATGGACAGTGGCTGAAGGCCATTAGATAGTAAGCTGGTGGCCTGAAGTCATTTTTTTTCAACAACAGGTTTGCATGGTCGTCTCTCTCTTCAATTTGAATCTTCACTAGTGAATGAATGCACTCCCTTCTTTCAGGATTATAATGGAAAACTTGCATCTGAGATTGAAATCCAGCAGTGAATGCATGTTTTTTAATTTCCTCCTTGGGCCCTCTGTGATTCATTGATGAATCAAGGGGTGAAAAGTGGGTGGCACAGCACGAAATTGAAGCACAACCTGATTCTGCTTATTGTAAATCGATGTTGGATCAAATCTTCTATGAGACCCTGCTATGCAGCGATGTGGGCCATGAGATAGAGCACTTCTGGCCATTTTGGACAGTGATTAGCAACCTATAGCTGTTAAATCCGTTGTGTGGGTTTGCCTGGAAATTACAACCAATCTAAAACAAGCTTTAGACAATTTGTTTGTGGTCATCCATTTGATAGACCGATAGAATTTGAATGCAAAAAACTTACCAGACGTTAGTTGCATTATCCAACTCATGAGAAGGAGCTTAAAACCTGTAGGCATTACCTTTATGGTAGTCAATTTATAGTGTATATAGATCACCAATCTCTAAAGTACTTCTATAATCAAAATGATCTGAGAGGTCATAAAGCTCATTGGCTGAGCTTATGCAAGAATTTGATCATGAGATCTGATATGTCAAAGGAAGCTCTAAATAAGTTGCAGATGCTCTTAGTCAAATTGGTGAATTAAATGAACTTTCATTCACCCAGATTTCCACTGATTGATATCTTTTGTTGAGAGGAAAATGTGAAATAGATTTGGAAACTGGTTGAGAGTGGAAAAAATGATAATGGAATAGAGATTAACTCATAGAATTTGGTTCTTTAGCTTACAAACTTGATCTTCAGGATAAGTCGACCGCTCACCAAGTGTTTCATATAAGCTGATTAAAATTAAGTTTATTATCATGTACTATTAGTACATCCATGTTTACACATGCAAGATAATATCCAATGTAAGCTTTGTAGGCCCAAAAGGAGCTATTAGCCTTAAGAACAAGGTTGTTCCCTCTTTAGGCCCTCCAAAGTAATTAATAAGGATAATAGGCCAATAAGGGTCCAATGTAGTTTAGATAATACTTAACAAGGACTAACTATCCCTCAAGATAGTTAACTTAAGTGACCGCATTGTCTATAACTAGGCAAGAGACATCAATTTGTGAATCTTTTGGCTCATTTGCAAGTGAGAGCTTCTTGCTTCCTCCTTGTGAATATGAGCCATGAGGATTTCCTTTTCTAGGTCTCATGTGCCCTATCCACATAAATCAATGCTCATGTTCATAGCTTGTACTCTTTTTTCCATTACTAATCTGATTCTATGGTGATCTCCATGTTTCTAGCTTTCTATGGACATGCTACCATGATTGTCTTGTTCTCTTCTTGCTTCTAGCTTTACTTTCATGGTTATTGCTAGTAGTTTAGGATTTGGCACATGACATTTCTTGGTATTAGAGCATAGATCCCAAATTCATGATGATTCTATGTGAATTTTATTAGATTTGATAAGTTTATTGTATTTGTAGCTTTCTTTTGGCTAATTTTGAATTTTGAATTTTTTAGGTCTATTGAGACCCATTTTCGACATTCAATTTTATTTTTCAAGTTTGTAGAGCTTTGTTTCAGCTTTAATTTGCACCAATTTGCAAGCAATTTGGGTAAGAGATACAAAAGTTATTGCAATTCTCCCAAAAGCTATCAAAATAGTTGATTAGAAATTTTCTTTCACTTTGTTAGAATTTTCATATTTTGTTTAAGTTTTAATCTCACGTTTCTTTACATAAGATTTTATAGCATTGTCTTAGCTTGATCTGATCCATATGGCAGGTAATTTGGAATAGTATCCAAAGAGTTATGACAATTCTTGATTCCTAGTTCTAGTTTTGCTAGTTTTCTTTCTTACAAATTTTCACACTTGTTCTATTGTCAATTTGACCTACCAAATCACATTCAATCATTGATTTGATCCTATAGCCTGATAGATCTTGTTGTTAGATTTTTAGAGGTACTAAGTTTTTGTGATTTGGATCAATATTGAGAAAGTTATGATCAAATTAGTGGAGGTGGGGTCAGACTAGCCAGAATTCTGAAATTTTTCTTTTGGAATTTTCTAAGTGAGAGAGAACCGCTTCAACTTCTCATTTGCGAGGTTTTGTTTTTTTGTAATTTTTTTTTTCAGTTCTTCATTCTGATGGTTCTCAGGTTCAATTTTTTTTTTAAAAAAACATTGACCTAACCCTACCTTTGCATAGCCCTAACCCTACCTTGCAATTTAGGTTAAGAGATAAAGAAAAGCCAAAAATCCAAAAAGACCTTGCCCAAATTTTTAAACCCTAATCTTTTAGGGCTAAATAAAAAAATTTAGAAAAAAACTACCCTAACCTAACCCTAGCGTCTCTCTCTCTCTCTCTCTCTCTCTCTCTCTCTCTCTCTCTCTCTCTCTCTCTCTCTCTCTCTCTCTCCAAAACCTCATCCCTGGATGTACCCTTGGCCTATCCCCTACCCCCTCTCACGCCTTTCCCCTTTCTCTCGCGACGCCTCTTTCTATACTCACACCCCTTCCCATCTATTCCTCTCTCTCTCTCAAACACACACAGCCTCCAGCGCGCTCCCTGGCCTCAGTCCTCCTACGGAGTTTTCCACGAAGATTCTGTAAAAATATTTCATAGCATATTATTCACTCCCTTTACTATGTGCCCGAAAAAAAATATTTGCCGACATTTTTTTTTTTAAAAAATTACGATTCTTACAAGTTCTTCACCGAGCACTCCAACATTTCATGCACTTCAAGTTTTATTGAATACAAATTTGTAATTTGTTTTAACACCCTTTTTCTAGGGTGTAATTAATTCATTTTCCTTAATTCTCTTGAAGCTGTCATAACATCGAAATTTTGTAATTATTATTTTTTATTTATTTATTTATTTATTTATTTTTAAGACCCCGTCTTTCTCCCTCAGTCAAATTTCCTTGTATATTATTTGCTTATTTTCAAATCCTCATATAGTCTCCGTCTAAGCTCAGAATTGAATATTGTAAAAAGCAAAAGTGCTCAGTTTTATATGACCTACAAGTTTTTGCCTTTTCAATTTCACTCATCATAGAACTCTGAGTTTTAAGTGGGTGGAGAAACTGTCAAGAACTTAATTCCTTGCAAAAATTAAACTTCGCAATTTTTTCTATAAGGGTCCTTATATTTCAAACTCATATTCTCTCTTGATCACTACCAATTTGATTCCCAAGACATGATTGTAGCAGGTTCCCAATGTTGACTATTCCTTCGGGATCAGTATCAATGTGTTCTCGTTGATTTGAGTGCAATCTTCCTAGGGAAAAGCCACAGTATATGTCCATCTTGTTTTGCATAATAGTCATTGATTCATTGGCACTTTTTTTCTAGAGGTTGCCCATCCTCAATCATGAGGGTGATCACTCCCTTGACCTTGTCCTGTTCTTTATAGACTCCTCTGAGCCTTCATTATATACTTAGAAATAAGCCTTCTTTATAGACTCTTCTGAGCCTTCACTATAGACTTTGTCATAAGCCTTCTTTGATAACAGTCTTGAGCTTTGAAAGCTTCTTGAACCAATTCTTGTCCTTCAAGCACTTTCATGAGTATGAGTGTGGGGAGGCGCGGCCGCAGACAGGGAGGTCGCGGACTGTTCGCGCGTGGAACCGGGGTGAGAGCATAGCATTTCGGAGTGGGTAGCGCTTACAAGACTCTCCATTAGTGCACAAGAGTGCTTAGATCCGTTGGATAGAGAAGCTACAAGATCGACGACTCAAATTGTGCTACCCAGAAGGGATATCCATAGTTGGATCACATTCAACCATTGGATGGAGTCTGAAGGGTTGTTGAAGAGGGCCCTGAAGAAGTGAAGTGCATTTTAGCCTTCAACTTCATTAAAAATTTTCATACTGAAATTGGAGTTGGGTCCCTTCACAAGTGAAGAGTGAAGTTTCTTCAAGGTGAAGAAACAGTTCAAAAACATGAAAAGTCCCTGTTTTTGGGTCCTTTGCCCGTTTTGACCCAAACGAAAGGCTATAACCTCCAAACGAAGGGCACTCGGTACAGCAAAATAGAGTGATTGCAACAGAGAAAGTGTTCGGAGTATGCCAGAAGTGATTTCACCATTCCACTAGGCACGTTGTTGGGAGTTGACGACTAAGTGCATTTCGGAAGGCGACGCCGATTTGGCTTTCAAATTGGTGGAAAAGCGGCGAGTGGCCTGGTAAGGGAAAAAGTGCAGGTCATTATTTTCAACTTCTGACATCATTGTTGGCCTCGACATACTGTTTTTAGCCTATGGCAGAAGTTTCAAGCAGTTTTGCGATGGCAAACATGGGAGAGTCCATTTTGAGTGAAAGTAGCAAATTGGACGGGATTTCTAACTATGCAGTGTGGAAATTCAAAATGAAAAACATACTGATGGAGAAAGACGTGTGGGAAGTCGTCACAGGTGATGAGAGAAGGCCGCCAAATGAAGTGGATATCAAAGTGTTCGACAAAAAGATGAGAAAAGCTTTGACCTTTATTAACTTGTCAGTGAAGGATCACATCATTACCCACATTTGTGATGTTGTTACACCCAAACAGGCATGGGATGTGCTAAAGGAGCAGTTCGAGACGTCAAATCCGTCAAGAATCATGTTTCTGAAGTCAAAGTTGAATAGTGCCCCGCATGGAACAAGGAGAGCACATTCAGACGTACATGACCAGAATTAAGACAATGAAAGATGAACTGCATTCTATTGGTGAGTGCATACGTGACGTGGAGCTGGTGCACAATGATTGTGCGGCATTGCAGAACCCTATCAGATGTTTGTGAGCAGAATAGCATCAAGAGAAAGATTGCCAACCTTTGACGAGCTCACATGAATCTTGACGCAGGAAGAGCAACGGCGAGAAATGGTGAAAGCTAGACGTCAAAATACTGACGATCAGGCACTTGCGACATGCCAAAAATAGGGCAAAGGCAAGAAGAAGTCTAAGCAGCAATTTGCCAAGTCTCCGGAGGACGAGGGATCTTCCAGTAAAACTAAGAAGGAAGGCAAGTGCTTCCATTGTGGTAAAAGTAGTAGTATTTCTAGGCAATGTAATAAATGTAGACCCCTCTTAAATAGATTATAGTGAGCCACCTTTTGATGGTGACCTCGAGTGGAAGAGCTAATTTTACTTGGAATTTGTAAGTTCGTGGAATTGTCACTTAGGCTTCACATGGGCAGCCCCTTGGTCTATCTAAGAGACCTCCTCTCTTGTGAGGGAGCTTTACTTGTATTGTCATTTACTCTCATTGAATAATGGAGCTCCTTGTTCATGACAGTTTTCTTGAGTGAATCTCTTATGAACATGCATTTCTTTCTCTTGTTTGTGGTTGTAGAATAGATTAAATTCTTGTTATCTTTCCTTTATGCAATGTTGAATAGAGTGGATTAGTTTTCTTGTTCTTGTTTAAGTAGATTTCAACATCCAGGTAAACTAAATAGGCTGAGATTGTGGTGTAGATCTTGCATATCCCTGACTTCTCAGTTTTTGATGTTCTTGGGTTATCCAAGGATCAAGAGATGGGCGTTTTTTGATCTTATAATGAGTTTCTTGTTTCTTGTTTCAGATCAATACATTAATCTGGGTGCATTGTTGTTTCCAGAACATTTAGAGTTAGTTAGAAGCAAGAATCGATTGGTTATTCACTTGTTTTGAACGTAGATCTGTTGGTGAATGAGTTTCAGTTGCATGTGGATTTGTGTGCATGTATATGGAGTGTTTGAATCTCCAGGTCCTTAACCAAATATGGCCATAACATAAACAAACCAAGAAGAGTGTAAGAGAATAATGTTCACAGGTTCTTGTAGGAATCTGTGAACATTTCGTGCCATTTCCACCAATACACAAACACACACATTCACAAAACTAAACTATCTGTGTTTTCAAATAGGTTCTTGAAGTCTTCTGTTTTCAATCTCGACCGAGTCCATCACTCTGGTCTCGACCGAGTGCTTGGCTTCGTTCTCGACCATGACTTCACATTCTACACCTGGCCAAGTCTCACACCTTATGTTTGGACCGCGCCGAGTCCTATTTCATTTCAATCTGAACCTCCATGTACATTCTTGACCGAGTCCAAAGTTCACTCCTCGACCGACGTGATCAACTAAAATCTCATCGAGGCTTTTTCCTGAGATCTCAACTGAGTCTTTTTATTAAGATCTCGACCGAGGCTCAAGCTCACTTCTCAACCGACTTATCTCATCAGGATCTCAATGGGGTTTCTCCATCAGGATCTCGACTGAGTCTCTTTGTTAAGATCTCAACCGCGTCTCTCCGTCAAAATCTCAACTGAGTCTCTCCATCAGGATCTCGATCGCATCTCTTTGTCAGGATCTCAACCAGGTCTCTTTGTCAGGATCTCGATCGAGCCTCTCTATTAAGATCTCAACCGGGCCTCTCCATTGGCATCTCAATGGAGTCATTGCATCAATATCTCAGCTGCGCCTATCTTTCAAATCTCAACCGAGTCATTGCCTGGAGATCTCAGCAAAAGTCAACTCTATATTTGAAGAGACCCTACTCCTAGTCAATTGCCACAGTTACCAGCTAAGTCCTTTTGCAATACCAGTACCTTGAGTACCATGCCATTTTGACACATACAAATCATTATACTCTGTTTAATATCCCTTGATATATTTTAAATTTAGTGTGTTAAGAAAAAAATTTAAAAAAAAACATAGAGTCCAAGAGGTCTAAATACCCTATCCTAAGGTACTCTAGAATTTCCATATGGATTGTCCTTACGATCCTAATTCCACAGAGGATTATCCACCGGAGATGGTATCTCCATCCACATAATAGGCTAGATAGAATAGGTACTCTCGAATGAAATCACAAATCCATGAGCCATCTACCAACCCATTCGAGAGATGGGAACCTATGAGAGCTGAAGTTGCATATGACCGACTGCAATTTCATGTTGCTGAGTCCTCACACGCAAAAGCTCACTTGAACAGGGCTTTTGCCAACCATGGTCCTCGTACTAAAAAATGAACACCAAAGTTAGATCTTCCTAAGTATGATGACAATTCAAACCCTCAAAGATTTCTCCAAGTCTTTGAGAATGCTTGTGATGTCTATGGTGAAACATCCCCTGAAGCCGTGGTACAACTCTTCTCGATGACCATGATCAATCAAGCACGAGAATGGCTTTTCAACCTGGATCATGGAGATAAACGAGATTGGTTACTCTTGAGGGAAGCCTTCATCAAGCGATTCAAACCATTTTGTTTGATTGAGAGTCCTTTTGTTAAATTAAGCAATATCAAAATGACAAAAGACGAAAAATACGTGACTATATAGAAAATTTCAAAAGATTAAAAATTCAGGTACAAGAACAACCCACAGAGTCCATGCTCATCATCTGGTTCCTAGTTGGACTTCCAAGGTGGATCAGATGTGAATTTCATTAAAACAAGCCATGTTTGATGCCATCCGAGAAGAAGACGAGGGATTGGATGTTGATGAACCTCAAGAAAGGAGAGCACACCGTGTTGTCCATGACTCTAGACCAAATGAAAAAACTCGAGAACAATTACGAAAAATCCAGATGGAGTTGCTTAACCAGCAACACCAACAACAGATGGAAAAACTCACAAAAGAGTTTAAAAATACCCTAAAGTCTATCCAGAGCTCCATGCCAGGTTAGCTACCCACTGGCCAGATCCACCATAGACGAGATAATACCTGGTGCCCTCATTGTAGAGGTGCACACACTAGCAAAGAGTGCCCGCCTTACCAACCAGTCCCAGACACTTCCTTGATTAAATGTGACATCTGTGACTTTATGGGCCTCATATACCATTAGAGAGAACGCGAAGCCTATTCGGGCTAAGCCATATAGATGTAATCCTGTTTATCGCGAACGGATCGATGAAGATATTAAGAAGCTGCTAGATGTTGGTTTCATCTACGAAGTCC
>MU832696.1:0-68442 GCA_029204225.1 Diphasiastrum complanatum
GTGTGACAGGTGTATCCTCAGGAGGAGAGGAATGCTAGGTAAAAGAGGTGCATAGCCATGAGATAATAAATGGTGAGACACCTGTGCTCGGTACTAACAGAGCTATTATAGCTATACTCTGCTAAACATAAATGCTAATCCCAATCCCTTCCCAGAAGGAGTAACAAAATGGCATGAATAATCCTCAAGGATCTTGTTAAGGACCTCAGACTGCCCACAGAAGTAGAGTGATAAGTATGTACATCCAAGATACGCATAAGCTCTGTCCAGAATATGGATGTAAACTTACTATCCCGATCAGAAAGGATAGTACGAGAATCCATGCAGGAGGAAAATCTCTGATAGTAACAAACGTGCACACTGCTCTGTTGTGATGGTTACTGCGAACTGGTATAAAATGTGCCTGTTTTCAAAACCTGTCAACTACCACCATACATGAATCGTGACCACGCTGGGTACAGGGAAAGGCCAAGGATAAAGTCCATAGATATATCAGTCCACTGGCAATGAGGAATAGGGCAACTCTGGAGCAAACCAACACACTTAGCACGGGGAAGTACTTATTACGAAGACAGAAAGGGCAGGTACGAATAAGTATAGCAAGCTCAGATTGAAGAGAGGGCCAATAGAAATGGTCTTTGGGACGAGCATAAGACTTCTGAAAACCAAACTGACCCCCAACATGGGAGGAATGAGCATCCGACAACAATTGGGAACGGATACCCAAGGAACTAGGAATACAAAGAGAATCATAACGATAAAGATGGTTGTCAACAATGGAGTAAACCTGATGAGGACGGGACGAAACAGGTGGGGCAGAACTATAAACATCACGAAAATCAGAACATGTAAGGTATGCGGCAGGGTAGATCATCAAACCATGTAGTAATAGTAGTAAAGAGTGTATTCAACCAACGAAACTAACGATCACTAAGGTCACGTTGGAAAAACAGATAATGTAAAGACTGGTGATCAGTAATAATGTCAAATGAGCCTCGATAAAGATAATGAATGGTGCCACTTCTTCATAGCATAGATAATAGCAAGAAGCTCTTTCTCATGGACAGAATAGCGTTGCTCATAAGAGCGAAGACGACGCGACTCATAAGCAATAATGCATTGTGACTGGCGAAGCAAAGCACCCAAACCAACATTACTAGCATCAGTCTCAACAAGAAACTTCTGATCAAACTAGGGTAAACACATAACGACAGCATCAACAACAGCACGACGAAGAGTATCAAATGCTGACTGACAATCAGAAGTCCAAAGAAAAGTACTAGACTTCTTCAAAAGTGCATGAAGAGGAGCTGCAATAGTGGCAAAATGAGGAACTGGACGACGAAGGTGAGTGGCTAACCCAAGGAACATACGAACATGATGAACATCAGTTGGTATAGGCCAATCCTGGATGGCCTGAACCTTATGAGGGTCCAGACAAATGTGCCCATTAAAAACAAGAAAACCAAGAAACTCGATCTCAGCAACAGCAAAAGAATATTTAGACAACTTAGCAAATAACTGGTGATGGACAAGTAACTGAAATACAGAGGAAAGATGGGGAACATGCTCAGCAAGAGACTGGCTAAAAATAAGAATATCATCAAAATAAACCAAGACACAATGACCAAGAAACGGACGCATGGCGTTATTCATCACATTCTGGAACGTAAGAGGGCCATTAGTAACACCAAAAGGAAGCACACGAAATTCATATAAACCAAGATGAGTACGAAGAGCGGTCTTATGTTCGTCATAAGGGTGCATCCTAATTTGGTGATATTCAGAACGAAGGTCTATCTTAGAAAAGATTTTAGAGGTACCGAGCTGGTCAAAGAGGTCATCCATGTGCGGAATAGGGTACTTACTGATTATGAATAGTCAACTTATTTAAAGCACGGTAATCAATACAAAGGCGTTTGGTACCATCTTTCTTACTAACAAGGAGAACAGGGGCACCGAAAGGGCTGTGACTAGGAACAATGAGACCCTGATCTAACAAGGCAGTAATATGGAGCTCAAGCTCATCACGCTTAGATTGAGACATACGATAAGGGGGACGGGAAGGAGGAGCAGAACCAGGACGCAAGTCAATATGATGGTTCACGTCACGTAATGGTGGTAGCGTCGTAGGTTCTGAAAAGACAAAAGCATACTGATGTAATAAGTCAGAGATCACCTGAGGAACAGCTGCTGGAGTAGAAACCGGAGGCACAAGTACTGCCCGCTGAATACATAATAAGGCTGCACAATGAGCCTTCGGCAGGCTACGTATAAACTGCTTCCCAGTAATCAACTGGAAGTCTCCCTGAGAATCAATGCCAACAAGTGAGTGTGTAATTGCATCATGTACAAATGTCAATGTCTGTTGTGTCAAGTCCAGTGTAACGGCTCCAAGAGATGCAAACCAATCAGCACCAAGGATAAGATCATAACGCTCCATAGGAATAATGTAAAGATCTGCCTGTCCAGAAAAATCTCCAATGTGGTATGGTAAACGCTGAAACATCTGAGAACTAGGAAAAGAATGTGAACTGGCAACCTCAACTGTGAGAGGCTGTGGAGCGGTGACATTTTCCGCTGACATGGTCTCCCACGATCTATACTTACTGATCAGGATACCAAGTTTACATCAGGTTTTTGGACAGAGCTTATGCGTATCTTGGATGTTAGGATACTTATGGGCACTGCTTATCATTCTTCTGCAGATAGTCGGTCTGAGGTTATTAACCGGGTATTGGAGGATTATTTACGATATTATGTTTCTCCTTTTGGTCGTGATTGGGATCAGCATTTATGTTTGGCTGAGTATAGTTATAACAGTTCTGTTAGTTCCAACACAAGTGTTTCTCCTTTCCTGCTTGCTCATGGATACTCACCAGTTCTACTCGGTATACCTGCTCCTCCAGATGATGCACCTGTTACTATTTCATCTTATCTTTCGAGTGCTCGGGAGATTATTACTAGAGCTGCTACAAATTTACAGCATATTCAGCAGCGGTACAGGACCATGTTGATCGTCATCGGCGCCATGTTGAGTTTGCAGAGGGAGATACTGTTTTTCTCCGGTTACGCTTTGCTCGCCATCGTTTTGTACAGGGTCTTGCTTCTACTGAGAATCTTGCGCCGCGCTATTATGGGCCTTTTCAGATTCTTGAGCGCCTCAGTCCAGTTACATATCGTCTTGAGTTACCTGCTGCTACTCGGGCTTGTGATATCTTTCATGTCAGTTTATTACGTGCTGCTATTGAGGATGATGCTCCTCGAGATTCCTCATTTCCTACAGATCCAGAGCTTTTTCCATTCCTCCCAGCTGCTATTTTACAGGTGTGCTTATTGCATAGTCGTCGCCATCGGCAGGTTCAGTTTTTGGTCCAGTGGGATGGTCGTCCTATTGAGGAGGCACATTGGGGGCAATGTTCTTTATAGCCAGGGAGAGTTACGGACTATAGGATACAGGCCTACTGGGCTACTCTGCATATATTCCGCAGGCCTCTTTACATTTACTGTTGGTTATGTATATTTCCGGTTACGCATTTTATATTAGTCATGTACAGGCCCCAGAGCCTTTTTATATGCTTATGACCCGCACTGGGTCCTTTTTTATGACATTGACTGGCCTTGGGCCCTTATTATATGTTATATGTGGAGTGGGGGCCCGTAGGAGGGCGCACTATTTTCCCTCCACATTTTGCCTCCCTTTACTTTTGAATTCCTATTTTAGGGTTCATTGGTAGGATATTTATAGGGGCATTTGTACACTCATTTTTCAGATTATTGATTGGTATTGCTTGGGCTCTTCGTGGGAGAACCTATTGTCTTGTCTATTGCTTGTAGGGCTTTAGTCTATTGTTGTCTTTTATGCTTCATTGATTCAACACCTGAGATTTTGATCATAACTCATGGTGCTATGATAGCCAGAGCATACTTCAGAGTTCCTGGCGATGTGTAAAGCTGTCTCAAGAAAAATAAAATTAAGTCACAATAGGACGGCCAAGTTCTCAGTGTCATAGCAGAACAGCAACATCCTCCCTTTCTTCATTCTCCTTGCAAATGAGCAGTTTGTCGACTATACAAATTTCCTCCTTATTTAGCCTAATCAAGATCTACAACTTGTGCCGCCTCTTTAGAAACAAATACATAAACCATCTTATCAACTTGTGCCACCTCTCTCGACACAGATTCACGAACCATCTTATCAACCTCCATGTGACAACTATCAATCTTCTTCAATCTACTATGTCTCTCACTTGTTGAGCATCATCATACCTGCCAGCTGCAGCATAATTGTTTGACACTGGACAGAATTACATATGGTGCAGCATTTTCTGGATCCAATTTGATAGCGTGACTTGCACCTCGTGCACCATGCTCTACGTCACCATAAATTCTGCAAGCACCTAGCAAACACAACCATACCCTAGCTTTGCTTTCAAGCGGCATACTGTTGATCAAATTCTCTGCATCATCCAAAAGTCCTGCACTACCAAGGATATCAATCAGCCGCTCACACCCATTCCTCGTGATCCAGAGAGAGAGAGAGAGCCGACTGCTCTCGATCCAAGAATCCAAGAGAGAGAGAGACCCACTGTTCTCGATCGATCGAGAGAGACACGCGACTGCACGCGATGCAGAGAGAGAGAGAGAGAGAGAGAGAGAGAGAGAGAGAGAGAGAGAGAGAGAGAGAGAGAGAGATTAGGAAAGAGAGATGATAAGTGGCCCATTACACATTAATCATAATGTGATGATGTCAAGAAACTATAAGGTGGGTATCTTGAAAAGGTTGTTATCTTGAATATGCACTGCCACTTGGACTGGACAGTTTGGAGTCTAGACAGTGGCCAATGTATATGCATGCATGGGGAGGAGGGTCATGCATCATGTTCCCCGTACATGCATCCCCCTCCCCATCACTTTTAGTGAAAAAAGTGTGCATGCATGGGTTAGGGGAGGAGGATGCATGCGATCCCTCACCCAAAGTGTATGTAAGTTTAAATATATATATAGATATAGCCATATATACATGTATAATGTATATATCTATAAATGTATCATAGTTGCACTGCGTTTCTGAAATGCGTTTCTGAAATATGAAAAAAATTCCCAAAAACGTTTTTTTTTTATTTTTGGTTTTTCTTTGGGCAATATGAGTATCAGGTGAAAGCTCTAATCAAGAGCATAATTACTGTGTATTTTGCCGAATGTTTCAGGTGCAAGATGGTCCAGTTCAGGTGCATTAATCCATGTTGGGTTCTGTCAAGGATAAAAATTCAAAACTGACCTATAGCCTGTCTGTTACGATTACAAATGGTCCCAATAAGTGTGTTTTTTGCTCAGGGAGTTGGAAGGCCAAGTCATGAAGAGGCCTTACTGTTGGGGCCGGGGGGCTACCGCCCCCCGGACCCCTTGTTTCTCACGGGGCCCCCCTGAACCCCCCGTTTCTCGGGGGGCTACTGCCCCCCGAACCCCCTGAGCATTTATTGAAAACCAGAGCAAATAACAACCAAATAGCTATTGAAAATAAGATCTGTTTGTGCCCCATCTACTGCACTTCTGAGAGGCAAAACGCTGGTTTGACCATTTATCCCCTAAAAAACTTTCAGCCATAAGCTATTTTTCCAAAAAAAAAAAAATTTTTTTTTTTTTTTTGCGATTCTGTGAGGAGAAACGTGGTTTCCGAAACGTCTCCTCCCAGAAACGCGATTCTGTGCAACTATGAAATGTATATATATCTAAGGAAGCGGATGGCGGACGCGGACGCGCCAGGGGTGCGGTGCGTCCGCGTCCAATTTTTTGCAAAAAACAAATACAGGCACCTTCCTACACTGTCCCCCATCCCAAAAGCAAAATAAAAGCAATTTAACCTACCAATTAACTTGAATTCACTTATACTCCTTATGGAAGAAAGATTAACGTAAATATTTTTTTTTTTAACCCAAATCTACCCACCCCCTCACATCTTCTCTTTGAAATATTTTTGCGCCCTCGCTGCCCTGCCTTCGCTGTTGTTTCTGCCTGCCTGCCTTCGCCGCCTTGCGTCACCCTTCGCCCACGCAATGCCCTGCCTTGCATCTAATTTGCTTCGCCCTGCCTTCGCCCATTTCCAGCGTCTCTCCAACATTCAACCTTGCTGTTTTTTTTCCAGCTTTCCATTCTTCCAGTTGTAGCTTCATCTGCATTTTTTCCATACTTTTCTCCATCACAATGGTGCAGTCCGACCTTTCCGATCTGTGGGACGAGGTGGACGTTGTCAGGCGGGTTGCCGACAAGACCGACAAGACCAGTCAGAAGGTCGTGCGCTGCTGGTATTGCCTAGTCAAATTCGCTGCATCCCTAACTCGCCTTAAAGGCCACCTGCTCGGTGCACGCGCCAAAAATGGTGCCACCATAAATGTTGCCCCTTGTGGCAGCATGTCCATCCCCGTCAGGCAGCGACTGCCGGACACCTACGGGCCACGTCTTGTGGTGGGGCAGAACACCATTTCGGAGGGCGTTCTCCGGTTTTGCACCGCTCCATATGTGGCTGACCCAGAGTTGTTGCCTACTTGGCTGGCACGCACGAGGAGAGGGAGTGCATCCTCATCCCGGACAGTTCCGCCACACGCACCCCCATCTGCACCCATTCCGGTGGATCTCGTCCCCTCGCGTCCGCCAGTTGCCACTGCGGCTCCACCACCACGTCCTGTTGCTCACACGCCCCCAGTTTATGATTTTCTCATGGACTCTCCGCCACCCGAGCAGACCCACGATGCTAGTGACGAGGCCTTCAAGGATGTTGAGGAGATCCCTTCCTCCCTCCCTTCCCATCCAGATGACGTCCTTAGCCAGCAGTTTTTGTATCCCACGCCAAATGTTGCCCCTCCAGTGTACCCCACTTATGTTGCTGCACCCATCCCTGCCAATGCATCCCACTCTCCCCATTCCACATCTACAGCCGATGCATCCACTAGTGCCCAGCCTATCGCGTCATCATCCATTCCCGTCACGGTTGGTGCACCATGTTGGAGGTCCACTACCCGTAGCCCACCAGGGAGAGCCCTTGTGCAGCAGACCATTCGCAGCGCGCATCAGCCGCACATGGACAAAGAGGCCACACAGGCCGTGGCCAATTTGATTTATGAGCTAAACCTTCCATTTGCCATCACCAACTCTGAGCCCTTCAGAAGGGCATTCTGCCTTGCACAGTCTGTCAACCCTAGCTGGAGAGTCCCTAGTTCAGAGGTTGTCCACACACACATGCTGAGAGATAGGGTCAAGTCCTTGTCTAGAGAGATGGAGCCTCTGCACCGCCACTGGGCCACATACGGTTGTAGCATCATGTCCAATGGCTGGACTGATGTCAGGAGGAGGCCTATCCTCAACATCTTGGTCTCCAGCTGCATGGGCACAGTTTTTTAGGGCCGTGGATTGCAATAGGGGGGGCGAGTCATATCTGTAGAGTTCATGTTTGATGTCATCAGGTCTCCCATCTTGTCCATAGGCCCCAACATGTCGTCACGGTGGTGACGGACAATGCCACCAACTGCATTCAGATGGGTGTCCTGCTAGAGGCCGAGTTCCCTCACATCGTTCATACCCCCTGTGCAGCGCACGGCATAGACCTTCTGATGGGGGACATAGGTGCACTTCCCTGGGTTAGAGCCATCATCCATGAGGCTCTCTTCCTGGTGACAAAAGTCACCAGGAAGAGGCGTGTTCTTGCCATGTTCCGGGTGTTCAGCCATTTGGACCTCCGTAAGCCAGCCCCCACACGCTTTGCATTCGACTTGGTGGTCATCGACCGTCTGATCAGGTGCAGGGCACAGCTTCTACAGATGGTTGCCAGTGATCTTTGGCGTGCCAGTACATTTCAACGCACAGAGGATGGGGAGCACTTTTCTTCCACGATGAGGGGAGACCAATTCTGGAGGGATGCACAAACATTGTCAGAACTCCTTCGACCACTCTACATTGTGCTCCGCATGGCTGACAGCAAGGGGTCCACACTTGGATTGGTGTATGAGCTCCTGGACCGGATTGGATAGTTCCTGCAGCTGCCCATGTTGCAGCCAGATAGGTAAGCAATATAGCAATGTAATTGCGCTTTAACTTTTTTTAGTGATTGCTAGTTTGTTTTTTTGTTGAAGTTATGTTTTTCCATATTTCGCTTCGATTTCGTGCCTGAACCCTAGACCACATGCCTCTCTCACATGCAGGATGACCGAGCTGAAGTTCATCTGGGAGACGCAGTGGAACTACTTTCACAGGAGTATCCACAGCGTTGCACACATCCTGCATCCCCTCTTCCTCTCTCCGACACAGATTTCAGACAGGGAGCTCGAGGCGGATTGGCTTGAGCACATCTACAGGGTGGGTCCACATATTGGTTTCAATCCTATCAGACTCATGGAGGAGCTAGCTGCATTTCGTTTCGGCATGGGCGCGTTCGGTCACCCGGCTGCTCAGGATCCAGAGAGGAGGCAGTTCCCCATTACCTGGTGGACCATGTTCGGTAGCACCTATCCCTCCATATAGTGCCTTGCACTGCAGGTCCTTTCACATGTATTGTAAGAGATCCTAACACCACAGTAAGGCAAACACTAACTGATCCTCCAGCCTTGCCTACTCCCTGATATGGAGCAAGCCCCTCCTAGCCCAGTGTGAGGCCTGGTAGCATGCAAGGTTACACCCCAATTCAAACCGGCCGATTCGAACCGATTCTTTCCGGTTCAAACCGGCAGGCCAGGTTCGAATCGGAAAACGGTTCGAACCGAAAAAAAAAGAAATTCAAAACGTTTTTTTTTTACTTTCTAGGGGTTTTTTTTTTTTTTTTTGCCCTAAACCGGTTCGAACCGAATTCCGGTTCGAACCAGGTCCGAATGGTTCGAACGGTTTGAACCGTGGTTCGAGGTTCGAACGTTTCGATGCAACTATGGTAGCATGCATACTGCCAAGTGTCGGCCACGTGGCTCTGTCATGGCCGACTGCACGTCGGGACCCAACGTGGGGCCCTATCCTGCTGACAAGGTCTCTAAGCTGTGTTAGGCCCGCCATGGCTATGGACCGTGCCGGGGCACACTACTCGCACTATCTTGCCTTGTTGGTCGTGTACACTGGACACGACCCCGACTGTGGTATCTGACCTCCTATGTCCTCTAGGGTTCAACACTGGTTACGTGCTCGTAACACTCCCTCCCCCTTAAGAACCGTCTTGGTCCTCTAAGACAAAGTCTGGAAAAATCTTGCGAAGGACGTTGCCTCTTTCCCAAGTGGCATTCTCAACAGGCTGATCATTCCACTTGACCAGGTATTCTTTGTATTGCATCTCTCTACTATCAAGAATCTCCTCTGGCTCATGTGGGGGTTGTTGAGAATCCAATGGCAGAACTAGAACATTGTCCCCTACTAGATTTTCTGATCTGGCTAAGGCTTTTCGTAATTCACTTACATGAAAAACTGGAAAAACCTTACTACTGTGTGGGAGTTCTAGTTCATAGGTGATTGTGGCTCTGTTGTTTTATTTTTAGCAGTTTCATATCATGTTCCATGTTTGGCGACCAGATGGTCAAACACTGTATTCAGACCATTTTCCATATTATATTCAGTGTTGGACGTATTCTATTCACTGCACAATGTGTATTTGTCAATTTGTAATTGTGATGTTCTACTTGCAGCTTTACTTCAAACGGTGTGTGCGTGTTTTCAATTAATTTTCACTACAGAGATTGAGAGCATATGCAGAACACAGAACTACAACCCCCCTGATAGCATTTCATAAACACATACATTAGATTGCAATACACAAGGCACGCATTGCACAAAAAACACACCATACATTAATTCATCAGATGTATCAAAATAACAATACGTATTCCCACCACATACGGCTGGGGCTGTTCTTTACACTATGCTAGACACTAAATGCTGCCTCATCTACTGATGAACATTACATAACAATAGTCAGCCACATACGGCTAGACCCCATCTATGCTAAACATTCCTATGGATCCTCCACTAACTCCTCGCCCTCGTCAGGAGCATTGTTATGTCCCTCTCGCTCTGCCTCCTGGTTAGCCCGAGCTGCCTCCTGGTCAGCCCGACGGCGGGCAGCCCTTTCCCTGACCATGATGAGCTGCCGTCGTGTGAAGTTCATTCCGATCTGCTCATCCAAATCCAGCTCGACAGCGGGAGCAAGGGCCACAGTGGGGGCAGGGATCTGCAGCTTTGGGTGTCTCTCCCGAGTTTGTCGCAGCATCTCTGCAATGTCTGCATCTTGCTTCCGATGCCTTTCGTTGTGCCTTCGGACATCTTCCTCGAGCTTCCTCCTGGCTTCGACCTCAGGCCTTGGTGGTATGCGCTCTGCCATCTCACGACACCCTGTTTCTCGAACTGGCTCTCACTGGCTCTCACAATGCCTCTCACAATAACTCTCACAATGCCTCTCACAGCCTCTCTCTCACAGCCTCTCACTGGCTCTCACAGCCTCGTGAGTGCCTATTTAACCCCACAGCCTGTTCCCCCATGTGCAATTGTTGATGATCCCTCCATGTGCCCTTGTACCTGTCCCCATTAATTGTGATGTGCTACTATACCTGCTCCATGTACCTATACCACGTGCTGCACTCCGATTGGGTCCGTGGTCTGCTCCCCCACAGTGCCCATGTGACGGTGTACCTGTCCGGATTTGTCCCATGTGCCTCTGTACCTACCCCCACCCCTGTGTTGGTCTCCCATTGGCCCCTCGGTCTACTCACCCGCAGTGCCCATGTGCCACTGCACCAGTCCCCTGCATCATGTACTGTACCCTCTTTTTTTACACCCAGAACCCCTTTTTTTACTTTTTTTTTGTCCTTTTTTGGTAGTTAATATGCAAAAAAAAAAAAATTATTAAAAATATGGTAACGCCCTGGTACCGCGGGTCTGAGGGTGGTACCGTACCGGCGGTACCGCTGGTATGGTACGGTACCACGAGGTACTATGATAGAGAGAAAAAGATATATATATATATATATATATGTACATGTATATATGTGTGTTTGTGTGTGTATTTATCTATAAGAATTTGTATTCATAGTTGTGTGTGTTGGGGGGTATGTGATAAAATTTTTACACATAATGCCTGTCTATATTTCTCAAACCACATGTACATCGGTTCTCCTAGGTTTTAGGGTGAAACAAACACATGAACCAAAGTTTAGTATTCTATCTTTTGATTTGAGGAACCCAAATTGCTCTAGTCCAACAAATTCATCATTGGACATCATTGTACCATCTAGTCTAGATGTGAATTGAAAGGCTCTAAAGTATTATCTTCATTGTTCGAGTTGATCTGATTGTGGTTATCATACTTGCTAGTGCTTGGATTACATTCTAATCTAAACTTCTGAGCACTGAACTAGTTGCCTCACACAATGTGGCACTTTAAATTTAAACATGTAAGCTTCAAATAAGTCACAAACACCAAAAATACAAGTGCAACCTCGACCAGTCCAACTACACACGCTTCATATCTCATACAGCTAGAATGGATCCACGTAAGCATGAAACCTACTAGATCTCGAAAGCATGCAAAAACAATGTCTACACAAAACATAGGTCAATCAACACTACTTGACTATGTACCTACTCCCCTTAAGTGTGATGATGCTTGCCACCTACAAAATCAACCATAAATACCATTTTGATCTCAACAAACAGATTACACTTGAACATCAAGATCTTTGTTCTCTATGCCTAGCCTAGCCCTTATTGAGTATGATCAAACAAGCAAAGCAATATCAAATCGTAACAACTTATTTTTTGCTTCATCTAGTATCCTACAAAAAAATATACAATTATGCATAGAACCATGACATAGCAAAGTGACCAATTTGCTCCTTAAGAAGCACTTTCCTAGTCACTAGCAGTCACATTTCAAGTACAAGCTATCCCATTTGACTAAGTGAATAAAAAGAGGAAAGAACAACGAATGAATTTTAAAAAATTCCAAGTGTTTAGCTAAATTGGTAATTAATACTTTAGGTTGTGAACATCACACGCATAATTTATTATTGTTACACAAGTAGCTAATGTTACATGTTATGAAGATTTGAAACAAAAATGCACTAAATACATTTGAGTTACTTACTATCTGCACCACCCAATTGAGTAATGGCATCAACAAAGCGTTCATGTAATTCAGGTGTCCATCGCAGGCGCTGCTTTGCTGCATTACCCCCTCCTGAAGGGCTAGGACTACCAGCAGAATTTGTAGATATTCCTGGAGCTCCTGACCCTCGTTGATCGAAAGTTTGGCTTTTTTGTTGTGCCATACTTGTTGTTGACATCTTCTTGGCATGATACATTATCTACAACATGAGCATAAAGAAGCAGCTATAATGCCAAGATCAAACCAAAAGTATAAATTCTATGCAAGAAATCTCAATAAGTACAATAAAACCCCAATCTTCAATAATCTAAACTAAGGCCTACAAGAATAACACATAAGAGCCATAAGATGGTACAACATTCTCAAGAGAGAGTAGCGTTAAAATCATATAGACCATGTCCAAGCTTCAAAACCATTAACAATTCAAAAAAAATCCACTCTTGCATTGACTATGAAACCATTTTACTGCTTATGTCTCATTAATACCCAAGCATAAGTTGCTATCTAGGTTTTGAAAGAATTTGGAATCTCTTGGGTAGACCCAATGTTGACTAAGAAGCAAATGACAATCAACACGAGAAAAAGTTTAAATAAAATCAAAACATGGACCATAATATGCAAACAAGAGTTACCAAGACATAGACAAAATACACAATACTACTCAATATGTTGCTATGCCTGTTGTACATCCTTATAGTCATGGGACTTCAACTGTCATCAATTTTGCGCATAAACCAAAAACAGCTGCATATTTTGGCTCATTTGATGGCAATGAGCTTGAAAATTAGTTGGTATAGTTAGTATAGAAACATGAATTGAGACATTTCCCAACAATGGAGTGAGTATAGACGATTCAGCCAACAACCATACATTTAGATGGCAAAATTGTTGTAGTACATGTAGACAAGCAACGGTGGATTGAAAAGTTTTGTTGGCAAGACACTAGAGAGGCTATCATTAAACCATAGTAATTGACACCACAATAGGATACTTTTCAAAGTCTACAGCAAACAAGGGCATTATCATGCAATTCTAATGGGTTTATAGAGTTACCTCTTTCCTAATATAGATGTGATTATCTTTTAACAGATAATTGGCTTGCAAGGGCATCTTAGGTATGATGTTGCTTCTTTTCAAACTCCTACTTTGTCTCAAGCTATGTCATTTGCTACTACATTCCAGCTTAAGTACCATAATCAACAAATACCTAAACTGCACCCAAACCAACTACATCCTAGCTTGTTTCAAAGGTTCTTGCCTCTATATGAGGTCCTAATTATCCTTCTTCTAATAGAACAATACCAATTGTTCATCGTACATTCTTCAAACGATACAATCACGAGAAGAGATCGAGATAAAGAATTTATGTTTTTAATTTAAGAGGAAAAAATGTCCAAGAGATTGCAAGCAGCCACCTAGTCCTATAGTCTCTATTCATGTTCATGAAATGGATGACGCCAAGGATCTAAGCTATACGTACAAATTGTACAAGAGACAAGAAAGGATATAGAGCCATCATATGCAAAGAGTTATGCACAATCAGGCTATGCCACTTGGACTAGCTACGTGGGACCACATCACGTTGCGTTAGATAGTGGATATTTTCATTATCTAGATTGCAAAGTTTATAGGCCAAGCAAATCTTTAATTCATTCCTCTTGAGAGGTATGATATCATTTTGGGTGTCAATGCGTTTGCTTGCTTAGGGCCTTGAATTCGACACGCAAGCAAGTTCCTTAAACGATTGCCTAAGGTTGTGGGAGGAGAATTCATTCTACAAATTGGCTAGTGGGATCTGTTAGGAGATTGAGGAGAATGTTTTTTGCTCCCTTGAGGTTGTATCGGTTATATGGCACTATTGGAGTGAAGAAGCAGGGCTGCAATGAAGATACTACTACCTCTTTCACAATCAATAACTTACTTTGTGTTCCTTGATATGCTATAAGGACCAAAGATGTGTCGCCTTGATGATCAGAGAGAAAAATTTATATGAGTGACACATATCATCACCCTGGCAAATGCTAGAGACCTATCATAGCCACCTATCATCTCATACACATGATTTTGAGCAAAGTGGATCGGAGGATGAGGCAGACATCCTTACTTGACATGCCCAGGAGGGCATCAACGATCATCTCAACCTACCACTTCTTTAGCAACCCCACTTGTTGTGGCCAATATCACATCCTTCTTCATACCTCATGGACTCACTTGATAGTCTCATTTTCTATCTTGAGCTACATTTGTTAAGCTAGGCATGGCATATCATGATTTTTGTTTTCAGATTTGATATTATGTATTCCTTTCTTTTCACTAGTTAGCTAGCTCTTAATGACGAGATGTTTTCTATGCTCCCCCAATAGGTAACACAATTGATATCTAATTTTAATCTTCGATATCTTTTGGTGGCTAAAGACGGCAATAATAAAGCTAGATCTCTCTCTCTCTCTCTCTCTCTCTCTCTCTCTCTCTCTCTCTCTCTCTCTCTCTCTCTCTCCCAATTGATAGGCTATTTTGGCTATGTTTTAGTTACTGACAACACGCACTTCTTTGTTAGATTCTCAAAATGACATCTAAGTCCTGCTTATACCCTTGAACAAAAACGTTGATATATCTTCAAATACAGTAAAGCTTTGAAGTTTCAACTTTGAAAGTGGCCTCTCTTTGGAGGCAAAGGCTTGTATATGGAATCATCTTTCACTAAAACTTTTAAAGGTACAAGTTTATCCCATTAAATTGAAACTTCATAACCAGCAATAGCCTTTCTTTTATAAACTTTTTAAGATTTTTCAAACTCATGTTTGTGAAGAGAAGTTTTCTATTCTCATTGACATTTCAAACTCAAAAGTTTGCTATTCAGGTTAACTTTCCAATGGAAGTCCAATAAAAAGTTTCCTTACGCGGCTCACAATGTGTGTGCATTTCTTGCAAGTATGACATTACCACAAGAATGGGATCCAATGGTGCACAAGAACCAGATTTTGCCCTAACCCTAATAGATGCTCATGCAAGTTTGAGCGTTAAAGAAAGCCCGTCTCCATCAATACTCTCTCTCTCTCTCTCTCTCTCTCTCTCTCTCTCTCTCTCTCTCTCTCTCCAAATTCTCATATATATATATATATGTGTGTGTGTGTGTGTGTGAATATGAGAAAAGAGAATTGAGAACTTTTCATTGAATAGGATCAGGATCTAAAGTGCTCACGTCAATTTCCTTGCAGCTACTCTTCCAGACAATGTGCTGATAATTGAAATAGTGGTGTCCGAAAAATGATACGAATCCTCAAATCCTTGATATAACAACTATCGCCCAAACCGTCAGGTTAATCATTTATGTCGTTGCCGAGTTAACTTGAAATATAGCCTTGCTATCTGAAAGCATTCGTTAGCGGCAACTTGAAGCTCCGAAAAAGCCCGCTTCTTTTTCGATACCAAAAGGGAAGGAAGAAAGCAACTCTGATCAGATGCAGCAAATGTTTTCTTGCGCAACGTACTGACTGCTGTTGTAGTCCAACAAAGAAGCTAAATTTTCGGTAGAAAAAGCAATTTACATTAACAAGAGAGAATTGTGGGGGGTAAAACAGGAAAAAACGAAGGTCCAACAGGCCTCTTGCTCCTCAAGATTATTCAAATAGAATGGTGATAATAGCTCTGTACAGCAAAAAGCAGCTTTCTCACAAGATATAATCTACAAAAAACAGGTTGGAAAGACATCAAGTCATACTTGCCGTCAAAATGAGAAGATATTTCCTTACAAGGAAAAATAAAGCAGTGACGAGTCGAAGAATGGCAAGAAAAGTATAGATGGTCAACTAAGGCAACGAAAAGAACCACACCGTCCACGGCAGGTGAGATTCCAGTCCACTCAAGTTCAATTTGCACAGCTGAATTGAACGTCCATCAAACTGATTCCAAGAACATTTGTATACACGGAAAAGAATGAAAAAGAATTGTATAAATGCAGCAACTAACCTTACCAAACACTATGACGGAAAAATATTACGCAAACCACCACAAAAAACTGTCATGTGAACTATGACGAGGCATTTACAAGTTGATACCAGAGGTCTTGGAATGAAATCAACACATTAAATTCGTATCAATTGAAGGAACTTATCTCAGAAGCGACCTGCTGTGCACGAACGGAACGGTAATATTGAAGCATGGGAAAACCTATACATGACAAAACAAAATAATGAAAAAATGTACCAAATTCTGCACAGAAGAAGATTCTGCTTGTCTGGAGTGAGGATCTGTTATATTATTAAAATATGGAAAAGAAATAATTGAGAGCAGGAGATGGCCATAATCAATGAAGCAGACAAAGACGCACAGACGTTGCACAGGAAGCTGTGGATCGCGAAGCTATGGCGAAGCAAAACGCGATGAAACAGAGGAGAAGAGAGGGTGGTGCCAAAAGAGCTGACGAGGGAACCCACAGATGCCGGTGAGGTCGATGGGCTTTACCGGAAAACGCCGGTCTTACCAGCCTTGTCTATTGGCGCACGCCATAAGAAAGTTTTATCGTACTTGCCACCGAATCTCGCTCTCATTCACCGGCGATCAGCGGTAGCTTCGATGATAAACGCTCCTGGAATACCCCCCGGTTAACCGCCACCTGGAGTTTCCTCGCCAATGATGCGGTTATATCAAGGAGTGGGCCGTGGCTCCATTACAATGTTTGGGGGGAAAGGTCCCTCAAGGGCATTCCGCATAGGAAGGGTGTCCTTTGAGAGCACTCAGGGCCCTCAAGTAAACACCCTTCCCCGGCCTGGCCCTTTCTTTCAGGCGATTTCCTTTTCTTTTTTTATTGCGGTGAAATTTTTTTACATGCAACTTTTGGGTTGAAGGTGCATGTAAAACAAAATAAATTCACCGCTCTTGAGTGGACGCCCTTTCTCCAACGAAAGGTCCAACGTGACTTTTTTTACGTGCACTTGTCGAAAGGTGCATGTAAACAAAATTTGCCATGTCAGAAGGCACCATAGTTTCCTTTGTTAAAAATTCAAAAATGATATTACGTATATATAATTTATCGCTTTTGTTTTAGCACGTACACTTTATAGTGGAGGCATTGGTAGGAATTTCTGTATGATTGCAAGTTTCGGTTGTAAAGCTTGTTGGGATGCAAACATAGTGTCTCGATGTTATCGTTTTGACACAGATTAACAAAGCTTCGAAGACCATCAAAAGTTGACGGGGACAATTTGGAAGAGTGAGGCTCTAAGCTTTCAATCAGGACATAAATGCTAGTGCAGCGTCTTGGTAGATCATTTTTGGAGCACTTGTGAGATGAACTTATGAGATTGAACCTAAAACTCAATGGGAGTAGCAAACAAAAGATACAATGTGCTCACATAAAATAAATAAATAATAAGTGTCACTTTCCAAGACCATTGACCACCCAAAGAGGAAGCTAGCTAGGATCCTTCTTAATGGTGGCCAACAAGGATGTACATGCACTACAACTTCTAGCTAGTTTCAAAAGATACTGAAAAAATCTAGCTCTAGGACACAGCTCTAGTCTCAAAATCGATTGGTCACACCTGTCTTGGTGCTCAAGGCAAATATGTGGTTTATTAATGGAGACAAACTAAGGAAATGCATTTCACCTTGGAAGGTCTTGCATGCTGCCAAGAAAAAGGGATGCATTACAATTGTCTTTCTCAACAATACTTTTCTTAACAACGGGCTTAAGAGTCATGTACATGCCACTATACCATTTAGTGCAGCTGATTTGCCTTTTATTTTGTCAATTGGCATGTTGTGGTTGGTTATAGAAAAGACTCATGCTATGTTGCCTATGTTGGTTAGCTTGCTTGGATAGTTCAAGCTAGTTTTGCAAAGCTCATGTTGACATGATGCCAAGTTGAGTCTACGGTTGAGATTTTGTTGAATGTAAGAGTCCAGCTAGTCACTTGAGATGCTTGTCTTGGAGCCAAAGTTGGCCTGCATGTTGGCCTTTGTGTGGTGGTGGCTCAGGCAAGTTGGTGAACATAGGAAGTTGGTTGGTCTCCCTAACCCCCTCGAGGTGCCAATGCATTAGTTTTGGAAGTAGAACTAGCCAAATATTGCCAATCCAATATGGGACAACAATCGGCAATTCTCAAAAATTTTAATTCTGTTGGTTATTTTTCTTATGAAACTTAACATTGAGCGAGCTTCTTCTATAACCCTCATGGTGATGATGTCATTGACTTGTCAAATAAGGATGCAACCATCATGGTGATGATGTGTCTACTAAAATTGGAGAACATTTTGGTAGGTATAATAGTTATGCTTGGTAATCGATAGAAAGTGCCAATTGCTAATAAGTATTTGAAACAAAAGTGAGAATTGTTATCGCACATATAGCATATTCTCTCTCTCTCTCTCTCTCTCTCTCTCTCTCTCTCTCTCTCTCTCTCTCTCTCTCTCTCTCTCTCTCTCTCTCTCTCATGAATTCTTCTTCATTTAAAAGAGTCTCTCTATGCCATATTACATCTGGACAATGACCAAAAGTCAAAAACTCCAAATTAAAGGACCTTAAATGATACTACCCCTAACTTGCACCATAGCAATTCAAATCTCCCTCCTTTTTTTCAAGATTAGCTCTAAAGGGGTTTTAAGCTTAGCCATAATGAATGGACAGGATGTGTTATTTCTCTCACAAGGCAAAAAGACACCCATCATGAAACACCACCAAATATCACTATATATACCTTGCAATTTCGACCATTTCTCCCACAACACTTTGTGAAGAGAGCTCATTCTTCTTCTCCTCTTGTGATTGCGCCCTACCAGCCTTTCGCTCTTCGGATACTGGTTCATTTCATTTCATGCTAAAGTTTCTTTGGTCCCAGGTCCGAGCCTCCCCTTGGAAACCAAGAAGCATTTCATGCTAAAGATTGCATCCCTTTTTGGCTCTATGTACTTTGTTTTACGTTCTTATCATTATTGATGCCCGTAGCTTTGTGTAATGGGGCAATGGATGATGATTTATGGTTTATGTGGCTCGTTGGTCAACGATGGACCACTTTTGTATTTTTGCATCTAATAATATGGATCTTCCTACCATATACAGAGCGATGAACCACTATAGCTTTCTTTTCATCATGTAAAATATATTGCTATGCCTTCTGGGCAGCGTGGATCATAAACAACTACTGATAATCATTTTATATTTTTTTAATGCTTAGACAACGATGCAAACCATCCATCTATGCATGTCTACGGACAGGCAGCGATGGAGCTAATAACAAATTTTTGTTGGTTGTTGTCCCCAACGATGGACAACGTTCTCCAAACACACAAAATTCATTATATTTTGTTGATTTAATAACCTACAGTCCAGCGATGGACAATAGGAAGAGTTTGTGGCTTGCTTTGATTGCCTAACAACTTGGTTTAGAAGTTTGCAAAACAGATTTTGTAGCTATTTCGACAGCGACCTGATAAGCACTTTGTCAATCATAATTTCCATACCACAAGTTCAGGTACATTGACGATATTTGCTTCATCAATAACTCCAATATTGAGCTTTTTATGGATAAATCGTAGGAAAGAACACTAGAAAACCCTTTTTAGATTTACCCACTGAATTTTTTGGAGAAAGAAAGAAAGTCCTATGAAGATAACATTGACAATTTTTTGAACATTTCCATCACCTTGATCCAGTGACAGGTCTGACGCATCTCTAAAATCAATCTTATTCCTTGACAACCCTAGAAGAATGCGCTTATTCATACCCTATGTGATTTCCGTAAAAAATATATGACAATTTTAGTTGTTGGATTATATTCAATGCTTTTTGTTTATGCTTGTGGTAAGATAAAAACCTTATGTTGTTTTTCTTCTCTTTTTCAATTATGAACATAGTCATGCAAAATAATACTCATAACTTTTATGCAACCATGGGTGACTACAAAGTTAGAGATGAACATATATGGTGTTAAAGGGTATACACTTTCAAACTCTCAAGTTAACATGCCATGTAATATCAAACGTTATTGTGCCCAATGCATCAAATTTTGTATATTATACCAAAGTATGTCTTGCTTTGAAAATTTAAAGATGGTACAATCGTATCTCTCCTCCTTCCCTTTTGAGATTAGATTAAATGGAGCATGAATGATGCACATGATCAATGGAGAAAATTGTTTAAATGACTTAACTATATACAAATTGATAAGTTGAATTTTTTCCATTGGAAAACTCTTTATGGTGCCCTACCTACAAAAGTGCAACTTGCCTCGATTTTGGCACCTCTAATGTATGTTTGTGGTGTGATTTTTGGCTCCAAAATATATATCACACACGCTATTTTATGTCACTCATACTATTAGCGCCTTTGGTTGAAATGGATGATGAGTAGTACGTACACTTGTCCTTCTTTTTCTATACCTGATTTGCTCTTTGGAGATACATCTTATTTGACAATCTTATCAAAAAAATGGAAACATATATGGCATACATCCAAAATACGTTTTTAATGGTTGAAGTTTATGAACTAAGTATTTGTGCGAACCTATTTCCCCCCCCTTTTTTATGGGTCCCTCACCCATGCGCAAAAGTGTATGTAAGTATATATATATATATATATATATATATATATATATATATTGTTAAGCTTTATCTTTATTGCACAAGGCACGTTGCAAAACACATTGGAAGGTGCATAGAAAAATTTAGTCAGCATAATTGATGTGAAAAACTAAGAGACCAACTTTGAACAATTTGTATTTTTCCCTCTTGTATTGATGGCTATAAATATATGTGTACAATCAAAATATCTATAAGTACTTTATCTTAAATTGTAAAATATTTCAAGAATTGAATGCATTCTATTTGAAAGAAAATGCATCCTCCTCCTCTCACCCATACATACACACTTTTCTCACTAAAAATGATGGGGAGTGTATGTTGGATTTTAATGCTCAGGACCAAATCCATGGAGTAATGAGCATCCTGAAATATGCAGCCGAAGTCAACTCCATCGACTTCGAAGTCATTGAAGTGTCTGAAGTCCGACTTCATCAACTTCGACTTCTCAATGTATATAATCAAATATTAACCTCCGAAGTATCCGACATCGAAGTCATCGACTTCCTCCTGTGTATACTCATCTGATATATACAACATCGACTTACCCAACATCGAAGTCATCGACTACTTCTCCTTCGACTTCTCATGTATATACCCATCAACCGAATTCATCAACATTTCAACACTAACTCCATCAACCGAATTCGTCGACATGTCCGACTTCGACGACTTACCTGACGTCACCGACTTTTCACCAACAAACTCAACTTCATTGACTTCTTCTTTATCAGGAAAAAGTCGATCCATGAACTGTCAAACGATCCATGAACTTTCAGATGACTTCAAGTACATCTCTGACAGTTCACCTAATTTGTACATACATTTACAGTTAGAGAAGATGGCCATCTAATGCATAATGGTTACAGTACATTAAGTAGTTAAGATTTCATGCTCCCAATGCATTGAGCACTGACATGCAATCATCAATATATAGTGTCAACACTCTTGCCAGATTGGAGAGGCTGTATTCTAGTTAAGTAACTAAGTTGTTATCAGTAAGTTAAGTTTTTTTTGCAATCAGTGATTATCAACTGGAGAATTTTGTGCGCCTACTGTCTTGCGCTGCTCCACGCTCTTGTACTCATTTTTCATTCAATCAGAGTGCAAGTTTTGTCTCACTTCTGCTTCGTTCTTTTGCATTGCTACTCAGTTTTCATCTTGACTAATTTTGTTATTAACTGTTGCATTACTGAAGCACAAACCATCCATTCGCTATCAGACTTCCGCTGCTATCCAACTATTTGTCGACATGGTATCAGAGCGGGTGGCTCAATAATCTACATTTCTATTGCAAGTTATCAGTCTTGTTTCTATCAAGACATCATTTCAACAAGTGCACAACTAGCAGTATTCAGATATCGTTGTTTCTACCAACGATCTCTACACTAGAATGGATTCATCTTCCAATTCATCTCTAATTGACAAGCTCGATGGAGAGAACTACCATCTTTGGAAGTTCAATATGACCAGACAAATTGAGAAAGAAACTCGATGAAAAAACAAAACAAGATTTTTTTGGTAAAATTCGAGTTACATTCGTCATATTATCGAGTCTACATACCCAAAACTGGCAAAATAAAAATTGTTCGAGATATCAAATTCGATGAGTCAAAGTACATAGCAGACAATGACTTAGTCGGCTATGAAATTCTCAAGACTTATTATGAGTTACCAACGACATAAGTAAAGCAAGCAGATGATGAACGAGAATTGCCAGATTCAGAGGGAGTTCAAGATCGAGTACCTGAAAGACTCGAATCACCAGGTCGAATGCTAGTAGACAAGGTCGAACCCGAAAATGCAGAATCGAATTCGAAACCTATATAGACTGTGAGAAGATCTGATAGACAAAGAAAGGTTTGGTTAGGATGTTTCAACAAATATAGCCATCGAATTTTGTGGCTTCACAGACGAACCTCAAACATTCGAGGAAGCTATTGATGGACCAAATAAAGATCACTAGATTCAAGCAATGGAGGACGAAATGTCATCCATGTATAAGAACAATGTATGGACACTTGCACCTATACCTGATGGAAGAAAACCAATTCAATGCAAGTGGATCTACAAGATCAAAACAGGTTCCAATGGAGATAACAACAGATACAAAGCAAGGTTGGTTGCGAAGATATATAGGATCGACTACACTGATACTTTCTCACCGGTAGTCAAACACACATCAATTCGCTTGTTATTCGCTTATGCAGTGACTCATGATCTCAAAATCCATATCGTGGATGAGAAAACTGCTTTCTTGCACGCATAATTAGAAGAAGATTTATTCATGGATCAACCACTTGGTTTTATAAGCCAAGAATATCCAGAATTCGGACGTCACATGAATAAAAGCATCTATGATCTGAAACAAGCAGCCATACAATGGTTTAGAAAGAAGGACGAAGCACTACGGCCCAAGTGTGTAGAATCATGCCACACACAGTGCATTGCCCGGCCCCACCCGACTAGATAGGTGCCCTAGAAAATACTTACTGCAAGCAATAGAACCTTTTTTTGCGAGCATGGAGTGCCATTTTTGTTGGCACCAATGTGAGGCATCATGAATTTCCTGTGGGCACCAGCGCCATTTTCAAGGGTGTAAGGCCATTTCTTGCGGGCACCTACGGGCGACAACACCATTTTCCTGCAAGCACTACTAGCCATTGGTGGGGATCGTCGCACCACTTTCGTGAGGCACTCACATGCACAGAAGCAAAGTTTTCTAGTTTGCATCTATATTAGCCACTGAACACAAGTGCTCTTTGCTTATGGGATTATGATTTTGGGTGCCCGATGATGGGGCACGCCAGTCTCAAATGCCTTGAGAGACTCCAAAGTTATGGACTAGGTAGCGCGCGTAAGCAGGCATGCTATGGGCTGTAGCATGCGGCCTTCATGCACAGAGCCGCCTTGTGGCGAGGTGCATTGGAGGCTGCCTGCTACAGGCCTGCTCACGCCTTGCTACGGGGCGTAACTGAAGTTTGGGCCTTTAAATTAACAGGCAACAACGAATATGGGTTTAAACATTCGTGGCCATGTGTCTACTATGAGCCCAAACAACAATTCGGAGGTGCCCTTTTCCAACTTTGAGGTCATAATATGTTGTTGCAGGACTCGAACGATTTATGTAGGACCAAGGGATCCATTTAACCATCTTTGGGGGCCCTGCGGCCCATGGGTGCTATTTTTAACGGTCACTTCTAGTTTTCCTGGCCTTTAATTCTTTCACAAAAAGGACTTCGACGATAGCCTTCTCCAACTATGATCGATCTCAAAATAATATCGTCACTGGATTCAATGATCAAGCTATAGACTATCATCATCATCATTGTCATGTCGGAGGAGCGGCGATTAGATGGCAGATGCATTTACGCGGCCTTCAGAGCTCGATTCTGATTTGTATCTTGTGTACCTGGCCGGCTGTTGATCGTGAATATTATTAATTGCATTGCATTGCATTGAGGCGAGCGGCTTGGTCTTGGTAGTGGATTGTGAATCTTGAGAAATATGAAGTTTAACATTATGGCATTCTTTAGGAAGAAGCCTACAGCCAAAGGTACGCAGCTGTAATGAGAATGCTGTTTTGGTTACGCCTCTTTTTAAGTATGTCTAATGTCTGTTTTTAAACCTTTGAGATAAAGTTTTGGTTTAGTTTTTGCATGCTTTCGGTTTTTGATTATATCTGTTTTTCAACCTTTGAGACAAAGTTTTGGTTCAGTTTCTGGATGCTTTCGGTTTTTGATTATATCTGTTTTTCAACCTTTGAGACAAAGTTTTGGTTTAGTTTTTGGATGCTTTCGCTTTTTAATAATGTCTGTTTTTCAAGCTTTGAGACAAAGCTGGCTGAGCTAAGATAAGCTCAAACGCATGCGGCATAGCACACAGCTCCTTAAATAATGATTCACAAGACAAATGGATCTGCTTTCTCGGTTTAGTTATATTACTTTCATGGTATGATAAAATATCAGGCAGTTTTGCATGCAAGGAAATTGCTGGTCCGCTTTTGGTGCTGAATTCGAAATTGAAGGCTTGTTTGAGCACAAAACAACGGTAACATTCACAGCGAAGTAGTGGCGCCACTAGAAATGTTAGCAGTTCTTGTCGATGAGACACCGACGGTCAATGTTACTGAAGCTAAAGTCTAGTGGCTATGTCTTTGGAAAATTTCTGAGGAGTTTCTCGAAATCTAGACAGATATAACCTTTCCATGGCGAAGAAGCACGAAGCTCGGTATTCCAATTTTTCAGTCCAAAAGTAAAAATTAAAAGAAAAACTGAAGAGTACGTCAATGTTTGAGGCTCTAGAACGTTCTGAGACATCTTCATCCAACACTTTGCACTTAATCCTCTCAGTTGGATATATAAATAGAGGCTTTGTTCGATATATTTGGTTGCCTATTGTAGAGCTCTTACACCATTCTACCTTTTGTTGGCAGAGGCTGTGCGGACAAGTAAACGAGAGATGACAGTTGCAACACGAGGTAAGGTTACGAATTATGAACTGTAAGGAGTAAGTTAACAAACTTGTCCTTGCTGCATGCATTGTTTTGACACTTTTTGGTTTAGCCTTGATTAGGCATAGTTTTCGGTCGGTCAATTACTAGTCGCATGTATTCAATGTGTTCATTTCTATTTTCATATTGTTGGTAATCGTTAATCTAAATGTTCTACTCTAAATAATTGACATGGCAATTCATGTAAAACAAGCCTCTGATTGCTGTGGGCCTACAATGCAAGGTATCTTGCTTGTCCCTCCTTAGAAACAAAAAACATGGAGTTTTGCATGGTGTAGACGTGATGAATGGACGTCCTCATGCCCACATTTAGAAGTCACATTGATGAACTTTTCTCTCTTAAGTCTACATTCTAGTTTTTTATGAACTTTTCTCTCTTAAGTCTACATTCTAGTTTTTGACACCTTCCAATATGAAAAAGAGAATATTCATGAGAGGAAGAAAGCCAACAAAAAAACCCCAAATGCTTCACAATGGGCTGGAGAGGAGAGGAAAACAACTACATCGAACTAAGCTCCAATGAGAGCTTCAAATGAAATTGCTTAAAAAACATTCTATACTCTTCTATAGCTTCATGAATATGTTAAAGCGAGATAACAACATAATCTATGTATAGGTGTATATAGTCCACATAAATTGTCATGTCCAACTTTAAATAAGTGACATGGAAACCTTTGGTTGCTAGGGTGGCCATCTAGGGTATGTACTTCTTGACATACCTAGTGTCAGACTCCCTCTCTGATCTTCTCTTCAAACCTTGCTAATTTCCTGCACATACCAGCATCAAATTACTTCTAACACAAGATGGAGCTGGCTGCCTTGTCTCCGCCCAGCCTTTGCTGCATAGATTATTCTGATCCAGAATGCCTCTCTCTAGGCTCCCTTATCCAAAATCCTCAAGCATCCCTTAACCCTGACCCTTTCTAAATCTCGACACATGGCCAACTCCATGCACAGTCGACACTTGCCACTTGGCAATACCCTGACACATAGGCAAGTGAGTAGGTTGACATGTGTCACTCATCCATTGGACCAAATGTCCCAATGGGCATGTGACACATGTCATGTTTGACCGGTCAACCCTGACATGTGTCACTCATTCACTGGACCAAGTGTCCCAGTGAGCATATGACGTGTCACGTTGACTAGTCAACTCCTACTTTTTAGGAGGTCAGTCCAACCACTCCGAATTAATGACCCAGTACCCTATACCCAAGCAACATGCGACTCTGAGGCTGAGAAACATCATTAACAACTTTATTTACATTTCTATTACAAAGGTCACCACAGGCTGGTGACTTAGCCATTTCGGTATTTACACGAAGTACATCTATAAGTAAAAACAGTAAACAACCGGGACATGGAGTAAAAGCTGTAACATCCCTTCCCCCCTCAGGTAACATCATCCGCGATGGCAAAGCTAGGGTACTGTGCACACAGATTGTGTGCGGTCTCCCAGGTAGCATCAGAAAGAGGCCTGCCATGCCAAGCGACCAAGTACTCACGGAGCAGACGGTTGCGTAAACGCCTCTCCCGCCTATCCAATACCCTCGCTAGCCCATGGGTTACTTATCCCTGCTCCTGGAATGCAAACAAACCATCAGACAACAAGTTATCACCGTTATGTAAAACCCGTTTCAATCTAGAAACATGACATACAGGATGGACTTTACAAGTTTTAGCAAAATCTAACTTATAAGAAACATCACTGATTCTTTTAACAATTTTCCAGGGTCCACAATAACATGGGGACAACTTGTAACATTTGCCCGTCTTAAGGGTCTTAGAGTCCTTGGGTACTTGGAGAAACACCATGTCTCCTACCACAAACTCTCTAGGCGTGCGATGCTGATCAACATATGACTTTGCTCGATCCATCGCTTGCCTAGTATTAACCTTCGCTAACTCAAGCATTTCATTCATTTGAGTTAGAAAATTAGCCGCACTAGGCACTCTCTGAGGAATTCCTACCATAACAGGGCTAGCTGGCCTCAATCCATAGTTAAGCTCGAAAGGACTCATCTTAGTACTCACATTTTTCTTGTCATTGTAAGCAAACTCCAACAGTGGCAAGTACTTCTCCCACTGAGATTGCTTATCCCCAACAAATGCCCTAAGCATATCCTCTAAGGTCTAGTTGACTCTCTCAGTTTGGCCATCCGTTTCAGGATGCTCCGTACTGCTCATTCTTAATTGGACTTCAAGTTTGGCCATAACTGTAGTCCAAAAGTTTCCAGTGAATCGAGTATCCCTGTCAGACACTATGGATAACGGTAATCCAAGAACACATGCTCGATAAACAAATTAGCTACTCCAGCCACATCAATCTTTTTACGCATTGGAATAAAATGAGCCATTTTCATGAGTCTGTCAACTACGACCAAGATAGAATCATGCTGCAACTGCGTGCGAGGCAAGTTGGTGACAAAATCCATGGAGATACTCTCCCATCTTCCTTCTGGCACAGGTAGTGGGTGTAAAACTCCACGAGGTTTAATCCTTTCAGCTTTAGTGACTTGGCACTTCAAACAGTGTGTCACGTAATGGTAAAGATCTTTTTTAAGCTTAGGCCACCAGAAGTTACGTAAGATCAACTCATAGGTCTTATCCACACCAAGATGACCTGCACTAGGGCTATCATGACATAAATGGACAATCTTCTTACGCAGCTCCTCACAAGCTGGAATGAGAAGTTTGCCATTTCTCCTGATCATACCATCTTCTATGGTATATTTAAGGTAAGTGTGAGTCAAGAGACCAGAACTCTCATCCTGAGATTCTACTTGCGCAAGATTTGCCTCCCTCACAATTCCTTGACAATGAGGATCCTCTTGCTGAGCCTGTCTAATCTCAGCAATCAGGTCATTTTCTATGACCACAAAAGACATCTGATACAATATCTGAGATAATGCATCAGCCACACGATTTTCAGCACCTTTCTTGTACCGAATTTCCATGTGAAATTCTTGCATCAACTCAGCCCACCTAGCTTGCCGCCCTCTTAGGTCCGGCTGGTTGCAGAAATATCTCAAAGTGTTATGGTTGGTGTACACATAGAATTCCGCACCATACAAATAATAATGCCTCCATGCCTTCAAAGCGTGGATAATGGCAAACAACTCTTTCTCATGAGTTGGATAATTCTTCTGTGCAGGGTTGAGCTTCTTGCTTTCATAGGCCACAGGCCTACCCTCTTGCATCAGAACTTCACCAACGGCGATGCCACTTGCATCCATTTATATGACAAATTGTTTTTGAGGGTCAACAATTTTTAAAGTGACAAAGTCAGCCACAGCTTGTTTCAAAGCATCGAAACTTCGTTGCTGAACTTCTGTCCACTCTTTCCATTTATTTTTCTGTAACATATCGGTCAATGGTGCAGCTGCGTGTGAATAATTTTTCACACCTTTACGATAAAACACAGCCAACCCTAGAAAGCTTCTTAGTGCCGTCAAGTCTGTAGGAACAGGCCAGGCAAGAAGAACAACAACTTTCTGCGGATCCGGTTTTATTCCATCTGCTGACACTATAAAACCCAAATATGTTATTTCTTTTTTAAACAATTCGCTTTTTTTATCATTAGCGAACAATGTATTTTCCCTCAATGTTGATAACACAGTTCTTAGGTGATTAACATGCATAGCATCACCACAACTGTAAACAAGTATGTCATCAACAAAATCAACCACAAACTTGCCCATAAACGGTCTAAGCACATCGTTCATTAACATCATAAATGTTGCAGGGGCGTTAATCAATCCAAAGGGCATAACTAAAAATTCAGTGTCCAAAACGAGTCCGGAAGGCAGTTTTATGCACATCCTCTTCTCGAACTCTCACCTGGTGGTAACCACTCTTTAGGTCAATTATGCTAAACACTATAGCACCATGGAGGGCATCCAAAAGATCATCTATACGTGGCATAGGATATCGATGCTTAACGGTAATCTTGTTCAAGCCTCGATAGTCCACACACATTCTCCAAGACCCATCCTTTTTTTTTACCAGAATGATCGGAGAGGCAAAAGGGGAGAAGCTAGGTCTTACTTGCCCCTTGGCAAGATAGTCCTCAATCATGCTTTTGACCTCTTCCTCCTCTTTCAGACTCATTCTATAAGGTGGTCTATTAACAGGAGATGATCCAGGAATTAACTCGATTCTATGCTCCACATTTCTCTTAGGGGGTAAAATAGATGGAAGTTCATTCGTGAACACATCTAGAAACTCCTCCCTAATGTGGCGATTTAGGTTCTTAGTAAGGTTAGTTTGTTCTTGACATACATCAGACTCATTAGCAGAAACAGACATATCATACAAGAAACAAACATACATGCACTTACACTGAACCTTACGCAACTGCGTTGCCGTGATCAAAGGTCCTGGAGGCATATCAGGCTCTCCACGCAGGGAGTGAATCCTACCATCGTGCTGGAACTCATACACATGAGTATCCCAAGCGATGTAGGGTTTCTTATCCACATGCCAACAAATTTCAAGCACCACATCAAAGCGAGCCAAACGGGTAATCTCAAAATCTAACTCCTCAGTATAGCTCTGAATGGTTAGAGGCGTACCCACAACCCTGGCATCCCACACTTCCGCACCCTTTCCATTAGCCATTTCGACTGTGTACTGGTACATGGATGGTTGTGTGCTCACTCTCAACCGTTTAATCAAAGCGGAGTTAATGACGTTATGTGAGGACCCAGTGTCAAATAGAATCAAAACATCTCTACCACACAGCTGTCCACGCATAACAATCAAAGAAGTGCAAGGAAACTGATACCCGTGTTGTGACGCTCTTGACAACTGTGGCAAAGGAACCGAGTCCACCTTCCGAATCACCGACACGTTCATTAACCGTGGAACATCAGGAGGTTCTTCTTGTCTCAATTCCTCAATTTTCATAGGATCTGCCTCCTCAACTTGCAAACTGTAGGTGGTCCGTGAGGGATTGCGAGAACACTCCTTCCACCTATGCCGCCCTAGACAGCCAAAGCAAAGGTTCTCTTTCTTTGCCCGCTCCAAGTCCTGCGGCGATAGCGTAGAAAAGCGCTGGCCCCCTTGGGCATTGGACGTCCCATACCGCCCTTTGCCTTTTGAGGCGCCCGCACCTTTACTCCTTTTCGCACTCTGAATTTGCTCTTGTGAGGATTGACCCTTCCATTTTTTAAACTTTCTTTTCCCCCAAGGCTGAAACCCTCCTGAAGTAGGTGTCTCAGAGTCCTTGGCCTTTTTTCCATCCTCATAGTATAGGGCCATCTGTACCGCCATATGGAGGCTTGGAGCCTGCTCCTTTCTCAAGATTTCTGTGCTTGCATGAGTTTACAACTCTCAAACCCATTTTTCCTTGTATTTTGGCCCAAAAATCAGACCAACTTTGGATTGCTATAACTTTTCCATGACTTGGACTTTTCCTGAGCGGTCAATTTGTAGTAGGTCGCCCTCCTTCTGGCTTTCCAATGAACCCTTAACAGTCCGGTTTAGCCCTGTAAATTGCATACAACAGCCCTTAAGGTCTGCCTAGAAGACTCCCAAATTTTGAGGATGATCCAAGAACCGAGCGGAAAGTTACGAAGAAAAAACTCTTCAGCCTGCCAGCGCCCACCAGTTACAAGAAAATTCTCAAAATCACTTGGATTTCGCTGCTGGGGTTGGTTTCTGTGACTAATCTATTGTGCCTTGGCAATAGGAACAGTTTGCAACAGATCCCATAGCCATCTGAGTTCTCAATCAAAAGTTATGAGCAAAAAACTCCCCTTTCTCTCTCGAGAACGTTTTTGTTTTTTGCTGTCCCAAGCTTCCAAAACTTGCAAACCCTTGCTCTGATACCAAATGTCAGACTCCCTCTCTGATCTTCTCTTCAAACCTTGCTAATTTCCTGCACATACCAGCATCAAATTACTTCTAACACAAGATGGAGCTGGCTGCCTTGTCTCCTCCTAGCCTTTGCTGCATAGATTATTCCGATCCGGAATGCCTCTCTCTAGGCTCCCTTATCCAAAATCCTCAAGCACCCCTTAACCCTGACCCTTCCTAAATCTCGACACATGGCCAACTCCATGCACAGTCGACACTTGCCACTTGGCAATACCCTGACACATAGGCAAGTGAGAAGGCTGACATGTGTCACTCATCCATTGGACCAAATGTCCCAGTGGGCATGTGACACGTGTCATGTTTGACCGGTCAACCCTGACATGTGTCACTCATTTACTGGACCAAGTGTCCCAGTGAGCATATGACATGTGTCACGTTGACTAGTCAACTCTCCTACTTTTTAGGAGGTCAGTCCAGCCACTCCGAATTAATGATCCAGTATCCTATACCCAAGCAACATGCGACTCTGAGGCTCAGAAACATCAATAACAACTTTATTTACATTTCTATTACAAAGGTCACCACAGGCCGGTGACTTTGCCACTTCTGTATTTACAAGAAGTACATCTATAAGTAAAAACAGTAAACAACCGGGACAGGGAGTAAAAGCTGTAACACCTAGTCACCTACCCTAGTTATATAGGGCCTCTAGCCAAAGATATTGTTGCCAACTTCTAGTAATTTTGTCTTCTGTGATAAAGATGCATATTCATGTACATTTTCTATTTGATGGTTAAGTTTAACATTCTTGAAAGTTGCCCTTCATATAGTAGTGCGGCTTTGTTTTTTGAATCCTACAAAAATGTACATGTGGCTATAGCCAAAAGAAGAGATGCAAGATCATATTTTTATTAATAAAGTAAACAAAAGTACAAAGATATTATATGCTTTTGTGGTGACATCTTAGTTTGCCAGCTTGGGCTCCCTTTTGTAGGCAAAGATGGCCTAGAATATGCCAAGAAAAGTGCTCATTGGAAAGCACATCACACAAATTGCCACGATGTTGGATTGACAATTTTTCCCTTAATTCAAAGTTCAAACACCCTAATAGTAATCTAGTTTCTGGAAATTTGTCACTTAGAACTTCTCAATTACATGAACATTTTTTGCATGCTTAGCATGTCATAAATGAGCAAAGCAAAGTTTTTTCTATTGTTCACATTTATGCATCCTTTTCTTTTGCTTTGCTAGTGATGCTTGGAAATATTTCATAATGGTATTACTGTTAGAATCCCCATCGTTGTTCCGGTCATTGCGAAGACACAAACAGGTGACGAATGCTACGTTACCGCCCATCCATAGAGGTATTGCCACCTCTCCCCCCTGTTGGATTATTCTACTATCGGGAGTGATTCATCCGAATAATCGATCTTTAATCTACATCCATTCATTATCCAATTTTGCAGTTTTATTCGTGCTCCTACACAGTCTGTAGAAATACTCGGGAATCGCTCAACAGGTGGCTTCGACATATCGGACAACCTCCGACAGATTGGATGACTCTGACGAAAGTCGAAGAAGTCTAATATGTCGAAGGATGACAATTACTGTTCCGCCTGATATGAAGCTAAAGACTTACCTTTACTGCTTTGCAAGTAAATTTCTGGGAAGTCCTAATTGGATGGATGACAGTGCATTACGGCTAACTGCTAATTGCGATCTACGACCTGAATAGCTGTCCTACCGGATGAGCTTAAACCGCTTTAGTATAAATAGCTGATCATTAAAAATTTCTATAAGACTCTAGAAAAGTTTTAGAGCTCTATTAGAGTATTGCTATTATCGCCTACTGCTTACTAGTGGAAGTGCATCAGACAAAGTTTTTTAGTTACTTAGAGATAGTTTAGAGTACGCGGTTTTCATCCGCTAATGCTTAGTGCTCTCATCATCTGATTTGTACATACTACTTACTGAATCAATTTATCTTCCTATTGCGTTCAGTATCATGTCAGAATGTATGCTTCTCTGTAGTCATTTGTAACTGATGAATCTCTTCTTGTTTCGTCTGATTTGTTGAATACTTCAACGTTGCAATATTCTATACATCACTTCGCACTCTAAAATTGTTTGGCTACAAAATCACTGTAGTACTAATGATTTCAAAGTTAGTTGCTAAAAGAATTGAACATGACTTCCGTCATTATAACTTTGTTCAATTATTGATAAGCGTAGTCATGCATTAGGAAAGAAGGCTCATTCCGCTGCGCTCGATAATTCGTTCATAGATTTCAACTTATCGAATCGTCATTGCTTCTTCCAACACGGTATCAGAGCTCTACTATTAGAGCCCTACATGGTATTAGAGCGATATCATGAGATACTTTTTATAGTATCAAATTCTTATCAGAGCACACTTGCTCTTAATCTTCAATTTTTGGTATTAAATTTCAGTATCAGATAATCGATCTCCAATTGTAGCATCGCACGACATCGTTCTTAAGTCATCAATTTATCGACAAACTAACTCTCAGATGGATTCTCAGAGTAAAGCCGGTCTCATCGTAGACAAGCTGAATGGATCTAATTACTATTTGTGGAAATTTAAGATGAAGACCTTGCTAAATTGCCGACGAGTTGTGGGATGTTGTCACAGGTATCGAAGTGAAGCTTGAAGACGACACAACCAACTCAAAGTGGAAATCGAAGGATGGTAAAGCTTTCGCGGTTATTATTCTCAACATATTAGACACTGAGATTGGCCACATATTTGAAGCTCAAACTTCGAAATTTGTATGGGACATCCTGAGCTCACTATATGATGTGAGGTACGTGACTTCCAAGTTGCATCTCAGAAGAAAATTCTTCACACTCAAGATGTCAAATGGTGATTCACTTCAGAATCATGTTAACCAGTTTAAGAATCTCTTACAACAGATGGCAGCTGTTGGATCGATCATCGACAATCAAGACGCAGTCATGACATTGCTTTCAAGCTTGCCTTCTACATATGAGAACTGGGTGATGATCATATCGACACACTCAGATTTAACTCTCACTAGAGTTATCACTATGTTGCTGCAAGAAGGCAATTGAAGAAGTCAAGAGACCTCTTCGACTTCATTATCTCATGCTCTATATGTCAACAAAGGCTCAAAACGACAAAAGAAGAAAAGATCTAAGCAGTCCGCATCAAATCAGAAGCCGACACAAATTCAAGATCAATTACCAAATCCACAGTTGAAGAAGATATTCTATAAGTATTGCAAACACACTAATCATGAGATCCAGGATTGCAGGGTATTAAAGACAAAGAATGCCAACAAGCAACCGGATCAACAGGTGAATGCAGTCGCAATATCATCTTTATCTCCCGACCTCGACATGGACGAAGGAGCGTCTATGGTCAAAGACCAAAAGGCACAATTCGATAATTCTTGGTTTCTGGATTTTGGAGTTATTCAACATATGACTAGTCATCGTGAGCATTTTTGCTCTTATACGCCTTACAGTACAAAGAAATTCGTTCATCTTGGCGACGATAGTACACATACTATCGAAGGTGAAGCACTGTAAGATTGATGTTCCAACATGATCAATTCAAACTACTATCAAATGTTTTATATGTACCTAAACTCTCTACGAATCTGTTATCAGTAAGTAGAATTACTGATTTAGGTCATAGGGTAGAATTTGAGTCGATCAATGCCAAATTATCTTTAGGACAAATAAGATCCTTGCACTCGGCCAAAGGCATGGATACTTATATAGACTGGCGCATTGTTATTCTGACACTAGTCAAGCCTTGAAAGCCTCTTTTCTTGTCAATAAAGCATTAATTTGGCATTATAGATTAGGACACTTGAATCATACATCTGTGTCGAACATGTTCGGACAATCCTTATCACTTGATCTCGACTATCCAATCCAGCTAACAAAGTCGACCTCCCTGTCTGTCATAGTTGTATCCTTGGAAAACAGACTAGGATTCCTTTTAGATCGAGTCATAGGCATGCAGTAAAAGATGTTCTAGATGTTGTTCATTCAGATATATTTGGTCCAATGCAAGCTGGGTCTCTCAGACAATACCTTATGAAGTTTGGACAGGTTCCAAACCATCATTATCAAACCTACGAGTTTTTGGATGTATCGCTTATGTGCAAATACCGCAAGATCTCAGGAAGAAGCTCGACTTCCAGAGTATCAAATCTATTTTCATCAGCTACACTACTTCAGATAAAGCTTATAAGTTGTATAATTCTGTCTAGTCGAAGATATTCACCAGTTGGGATATCGTCTTTATCGAAGATCAATGTATCGACCTCAAAGGCAAGGGCAAAGCATGATCATATAGTCGAACTATCGGACTCTCTCGAATTATCAAACACTTATGTTCCCAAGTCGACTATTCCTATTGAAGGTCCTAGCTCGTCCACTTCAGATGAACAATTTATCAACAACAAATCCGAAGAAGATGATGTTGCAGCTCAGCGACTACAACATAATGAAAATAATCAACTTCGCTCATTTCCCAGAAGATCGACAAGAAAATGCAGACCACCTATAAGGTATATTGATGAGTCCGTAGCTTATCTTGTTCAAGAGCCGATTACTGTCGAAGAGGCACTTAGTCAGCCTGATTCCGATCTTTGGAAAGAAGCTATGGATAAAGAGTATTCATCTCTTATCAAGAACCAGACTTGGACTATTGTCGAATTGCTTGCTAGCAGAAATGTAGCTGACTGCAAATGGATATTCCAAATCAAATACAAGGCAGATGTAAGCATCGATCGTAGAAAAGCTCGACTTGTCGCGAGAGGATTTTCTTAGGTGCATTATGTCGACGACTTGGGAGTTCATAGTACAGATACAGACCACCTGGATCGATTGGAGAAAGTCTTTGAAAGATGCCGCAAATATCAGATTTCTCTAGACTTTCAGTCCAGTAGTTAAACATTCTTCAATCAGACTTCTGTTGTCATTTGCTGCTGCAGCAGATTTAAAGGTACATCAAATGGATGTACAGACAACATATCTTAATGGAGTTATCGGAGAAGATATTTACATGATGCGACTCGAAGGTTATACTATTGAAGGCAAACAGAATTATGTATGTAAACTCTAGAGAGCATTTTATGGCTTGAAGCAATATGCTAGAGCATGTTCGATAATAGGATCTCTTATGTATGCGATGTTTTGAGACCGTCACCTCAAGTTTCCAAAGTCATGCACATTGCATTGTATGGTTGTGTAGGTGGTCACAGACAATGCGTCAAACTGCGTCGCCATGGGTAGGCTCGTTAATGAGACCTATCTCCACATCTTTTGGACACCTTGTGCTGCACACTGCCTGGACTTGTTGGTCGAGGATGTGGCCAAGATTCCATGGATTGCGGAGGTGGTACGTACCGCAGGGTTCTCGGTGAGATTCGTCACCAAGAAGCCCAGGGTCCTGGCCATGTTCAGGAGACAGTCCACCTTGGATGTCTTGAGACCTGCCCCCACTAGGTATGCAAGTTGCAACTCAAATTTGAATGCGCTTCCGTTGGTAAGTATTTACTGTTTAGTTAGTAGTTACTAGCTACTAAGTAATATGGCTATTGTAGTTTGTAAATTTGCGAGCACTCAGCACTGAATGTTCAATGTTCAATGTAGTGTGTACCTACTAGTAACTACGTAGGCCCTACTCTTGAATGTTCAATGAAATGCATCATATTTCATGCATGTATTGTGTTGTCAGAAGTTAGAACTTGTCACTTGTGCTCTGTGCAGGTTTGCATTTATGTTCCTGGTCCTGGAACGACTGTTGAAAATTCATCAGGGCTTGAGGCAGATGGTTGTTGCCGTTGAGTGGGTGCAGTGGGGGCCATTACAGGAGCTCAAGAGTAAGAGATTCGAGCGAACCATTATGTTTTCATCATTTTGGGATCATGATGTGTAAACAACTCAAGAGTCAATGCTCATCTAGTGACATCTACAGACTACAATGATCTAATGTACAATGAGCACTCTAAGCTCTCCTACGCTTGAGTCTCCTCCTACTCGCTGGTGCTGTGGAGCCTGTTGTGGCCTCTTGAGTGGCAGCTTCGAAATTCTCATCGGAGGCAGAGGTATGATTCCACTCATCCTCATCCCCTCCCTCCTCGGACTCCTCATCCACATACTCCTCCTCTAAGGACTCTGACCCTGACAATGCCCTAGACTCAGACTCGTCCTCGTCGTTAGGGCTGTGAGCATGGGAGCTGCTACCCTCTCCTGCCCTCCTCTTGCGCTCTGCTCGAGTGACAGGTCTTGCACAGTGCACACAAGGAGGGACAAACGTATTATTGCCTGCAAATTAGTGAATTACAGTAAATTATAATTAGTTCGAACTTCGAAAATTTAATTCAAAACCTTAGACAATCCTAATTTCTCACCTGCACTTTGCATGGCCTCCTCATGGAGGAATGCGGACACGTCCTCTTCTGACTGGTCTCTCGGTGGCAACCCTGGAACCTTTGCCACATTGATTAGATCGGGATTCATCAATGCACATGTCACAATGCACATTGAAATCAGGACAATTTGGAGGGCCGACAAAAGTTAAAATTTAGCTACAGTCTACTATGATCTATTTAGTATCTACTAACAAGGTCCTGGGATCACATGCTAGAAAGTATAATTTATGGCTTACAAGTTACCTGGATAGGCTCTGCGGTGGTCTGGAGTCTGGAGTCTACCCAAAAGTCTCAGGTTGGCGTGTATGTACACCAACCTCTCCAACTGTGCAGATGAGAGTCGATTCCTCTTCTTCGTGTGAATCAAGGAATGGACACTCCAGTTTCTCTCACAAGCGACTGCAGTGCAGTCTTGTGAGAGAATCCTGATGGCAAGGCGACGCAATTTGGGGACATCAACCCCAAATTTCGACCACCATGACACGGGACGTAGCTGGCCTAAATCATAGTTCAAGGGGCAGTTAGTACTAGCAAGTTGCAACCAAGTTCCAACCAGTTACAATATGATTGACTAATTGTGCAGTAAAATGTAAAGTCTAAACTGTAATGGACCATGGTCAGTTTATTACCCTCTCTCAAAATCGCGGCAAACTCCAAGGTCTCCTGCCTGAAAATCTGGAGCTCATCCAGCAGGTTATCCTGCTCGCGTACATCAAGATAAACTCAGGAGATATAGGCATTCCAGCCATCCTTGAGCTCCCTATCTGTGTACTACTCCTCATTCCTCCAAAGTGGATGGAGTATGTGGGGGCCATGGCATGCATGGGCTTATGTAACCACTCCCACCTGGTCAACCAAAGGATCCGGACCTCCGCAAGCCTGCAAGAATCAAGATTGAAGAAACATCAATAATTATACTATATAGTACATATACTACATACTACATACTACATTAGAAATTTGAATCTTGATTTTTCAATCATGAATGTCAAATGATAACTGAGTCAATGATGATTCAAATTTCAAACTTTAGTTACAAGTTACAACTTAGAAGTTTCAAGCTAGTAGTAAGTACCACCAGCTAGTTACTAATAACTACTAACTAGTAAGGCTTAAGTAATAAGCGTCAGCGTCGAGCGACATACCTCTCTGGGCTAATGGTCGTGGAAAGGCTGAACTGCTCGCCCAACCTGGCCATGAACTCATACAAGAGGCCCAATTTGCAGTCCTCTCGATCTGTAAGGCACATGACAGTGTAGATAGGCAAAGGTGACGAATCTCACCAAGAACCGTGCGGTACGTACCACCTCCACAATCCATGGAATCTTGGCCACATCCTCGACCAAGAAGTCCAGGCAGTCTGTAGCACAAGGTGTTCAAAAGATGTGGGGGTAGGTCTCATTAACGAGCCTACCCATGGAGACGCAGTTTGACACATTGTCTGTGACCACTTGCACAATCATACAATGCAATGTGCATGACTTTGGAATTTCGAATTCAAATGCTTTTAGTGAACCATAATCCATTGTTAATCAATCGCCATTGAACAATAAACATTCAACATTTACATTTACAAATTACCATTTAACATAATAGTAATAAGTATAATATATATACCTGTACAACGTGCTGTGGTCCCACCTCCTCAATGGCAGCTCGAATGTGTGAGAACATGTACTCGCCCGTGACTGCCTCCCCAGAGGTGTCGATGGATCTGAGAAACATTGTCCTGGTGAACTGCCGAGAAACTGTGAAGTGGAATTCAATCTGACTTCTAGGGAAAAAAGTGATGGATGTATCATATATTGAGCAAAGCCTACTCCAATATTTGAAAAAACTTCAAAGAAGTAAACTCCTCAATATCATAAAAATCTGGAAACTTGCTGACTCTATTTCTAATGCTCCAAATGATGATCTATAAAGTGCATCATAAGTGTAGTGTAGGAAGAATTATGATATTTAAATCACATAAAAGTACTCAAAAAGTATTTAAAAGCTTACAAAGCAGGAATTTTGGTGGTGAGGTTCCTGGAGCCTGATTTTAACAAAAAAATAGATGTTCTGTAATGAGAGGGGGATTGAGGAGAGGAAAAAAGATCCTGTCAGCTGGGAAATCCGACCAGTTTGGAGAAAACTAAAAGCAAAAGAAGAATAATAAGGTTTTCATCCTTGTCATTATCTGAATGCTCTAATACTTAGTCATGATCAAAACAACACAAGGATGAATGAACCACCAAGATGATGAAAGGAATTGTAGCCAAGTTGATCAGAATGTATTAACTGAATGAAAAGCTGAGCTCTTTATCTCAATACAGATGCCAGAACATTATTGGATGGCATGGACATTCTCAATTATATTCTGTGCTAGTGGAAAATTTGTAGTCTGGAATTGCAATGATATGATGAAGGTACGAGAGACTTTGCTGTACTTGATAAACATGCTTGCCACCATTGCAGCTTTTGTGAAGCAATCAAACTATGTGTGAATGACATAATTTTGCAGGAATTGAACGAGAAATTGGAACTCTTCAGTTAGAGGTAAGCATCAGTCCTGTATCAGGTATAATTTCATATAATAACTGTCTGCTGTCAACTTTTATGAGCTTTACACACAATGTGCTTGCGTCTTTTTGTATCCAGACAAATGTCCTTTGTGCAGCAAAGACTTGTCCATTCTAATGTAATTTCATGTAACGACAGGAAAAAAAGCTTGTTGCAGAGATAAAGAAGACAGCAAAAACAGGCAATGAGGTAAACTTTAATTACATTGATGCGCCTGCTTATCCTGAGATGTTCATAGCAAGGCTGCCCCATTATCCATGGCATTTTGAAGAAGTACGCAGTAGCCATCGGCTTACAGCACAATGAATGGAATTTGGTTGGATTTCAAAATAATTCAAACCTGTGCGTGGTACCCATTACTCATGGTGCTTGTGAAGCTGTATTCACCTTTTTTGTTTTAGTAGGTGGATGTTGTAGTAAGCAGTTTTTCATGTTTATCTTGGTTTGTTTTGCCAATAGTCTCAACATGAACCCTAGACAGTGCCTCTGTTAAGTACCAGAAACAAAAAACCTTAGGTGTTCTGCACACTTTATCGGCCATACATTTTTTAACTGCAGATTTCTTCAATGATTACTCTCAGAACACATTTCAAGACCCTTTAGTAAAATAGTCAAAGTCCTAATTCTATTATCTGATTTGTATCTTGATTTTCTGTGAATTTATGGGTCTTCGAATTCATTTTGGAGATTGACAGTAGAAAATAATGAGAGTTTTGACAAATTCTATGAGATGCGAGTATGCTTCTCATGGACTGAATTATCAGCTTCCAAATGAAACTAAAAACAAAGGCCTATCAAGCAAGGAATATAACAAATATATGAAAGTCTTGTCTGTATTAGCGAATGTTTGGTACAGAGGTTATTAGGATGCTTAATGCTGCAGTAGAAGGCTCTTCAGAGTATGCAGATATGGCTGAATGCTCTCTTATACAGTTGCATTATGAGCCATAATTCCATAGATATCTGAATTTGAAGTGAAAATTGATGTTACTGGCATCAGGTAATTTGCTGTGATGTCAGTTTATTGATATTTTTCACTGATTTCGTTACTCTTATTTACTTTCAAAATCTTAAAAGTATGTTTTCCCCTCCTCACCTCTTTGTTTGTTTTACAATCTAGTATATAGTCATGAATGGCATGCCTCCTATCTGGGTGCACTTTGTGAAGATATCAAAATATCATTACAGAATAAAATATTCATGAAGTATCTGTTCAAATTTTTTTCTAAACCAAACCTGCAATATGGTCTTTAATAAAAGCTTAATTTTGTTCGAGCATATAGACTGCAATACATCAGTTTTCAAGTTTGCAAACTGTGGTTCTACAATCGTGGTATCTATCAATATTTTTCTAGCAAATTTGACTCTGCTTGCACTCTGCAGGCGGCAACAAAAATTTTAGCACGACAGCTAATTAGGTTGCGGCAAGAAATAGCCAAGTTGCAAGGCAGTCGAGCTCAGATGCGTGGTGTTGCAACACATACACAAGTATAGAGATTACTGTATCTGTTATGTGGCATGCTAATTTCCAAAAATTTACAATCTCTCTCTGAAGTTCATGAAATCAATTACACGTCATAATTGAACAGAATTCTTCTCCTGGCATTCTTATATCACTTGGCATCAGTGCTTGAACAGTATTCTTCTTTTCTGTGCAAAGATAGATAAATTCTTCATTGAGTTTTCAAGAGCACACTTTTTTCCCCAAACATAGAACATGAGTTATTTGTAAAATTGATGGGTATGCTCAATATTCTCCTCTCCATCCATTTGTAGGCAATGTATGCAAACACAGCTGTTGCAGGTGCCATGAAGGGGGCTAACAAGGCTCTGGGAGCCATGAATAAGGTGCGGAACTGCTCTATATTATCGTTTTTTGAACTACGAAATGTATGCAGAGTTGTAGGTATTTTTGTCCCTTGGAGTCACTTGTGAAGCTTAAGATTAAAGAATCTGCTTCTTGATTCATTGAATAAAACATGATAACAAAATAGCTGTCACATAAATGCTGTGAGAAAAGATCACCTGATAATTAGTTGATTGCATATGAAATAGACTATGGGCTTTGTCCATTTGAATTCTGATGTTCAATATTGGATGCCCCGTGCTGTTGCAGAAAGTACAACCAGCCAAGCAGGCTAAAGTAATGCAAGAATTCCAGAAGCAATCAGCACAAATGAATATGACGGTAATTCTTTCTAAGTTCTGACATCCCAGGGCTGGGCAAAAGTAGCCTGTAGAACAAATAAGCCACAGTACTAGTGCAGCCTTTCTATTCATATATGAGAGAGAGAGAGAGAGAGAGAGAGAGAGAGAGAGAGAGAGAGAGAGAGAGAGAGAGAGAGAGAGAGAGAGAATCCTTTATGTTGTCATCTTAAAGCAATCTTCAAAAGCAGTCTGGTTATTCTGAAAGTTCAAAAGCATTGTAGCAATGAAGTTTTTGTTGACGAGTATAACTTCGTAAAGATATCATGCTCTGATATCTTTACTTTCTCAAAGATGTTCCTGGAGCTTCCTGATGAATTGTTTTGCTGGCAAATTGAGGGGAAATTTTTATGTTGCTACAGACTGAGATGATATCAGATTCCATTGATGATGCTTTAGACAATGAAGATGCAGAAGATGAGACAGAGGAGCTTACAAATCAGGTAAGGAATGCTATTGCTGATTGTGCTCCATAAATAGTTCAAGATAGTGAAGTGAACTTGTGCAAGATCAGTAAAGCCCTTGAATTATCAAAAAATACACTCAAAGGACTAGGCTGAGTAAGCAAGGAATTATTTTTTTGTTGAAATCAAAAGTGGACTCTGGGAGCACTCAAATGGCATACGTGTACCTGTAAGAAATATCGTAATAGAAACTTGTTGACGTTTGGTAAATTCAGGTTCTTGATGAGATTGGAATCGATATCGCGACTCAGGTTAGAAGCTTTTCTTTATTAGATAAGGTTCTACAAGCACTTTCATAGTCAATGCACAACAATCACATAAACGGTAGGATGTTCTTGTCAAGACCATAAGCTTAGATGGATTGCACAAAGTTGTGTTTATTCGAACCAATCTGGTCCATGTATCTTTTGCATTCATTCCTATGACTCCATGATATATTTCAATTTAGTCATTGTCATTTGCTATGCCCTCAGTTTAAGAACCAAAAGTTTCACAAGTGAATCGCACTAGTGATCAAGGGTGATAAGAGGCTTATGTTATCTGCTTTACTTTTGCAGTTATCTTCTGCCCCAAAGGGAAAGGCTAACAAAGGCCGGCGGGCCCATGATGTGAAAAGGTACTGCTATCTTTTTTGATGTACTTGTCGGTTAGTTCATATCGGAAGCTTAATCGGTAATGGAGAACTTGCTTGAATTGCAGCTCAGGGGTGGACGAGTTGGAGCAAAGGCTGGCAGCCTTGCATCATGTGTAACTATTAATTAACGTGGTTAACATTAATTTGCTTGAGCTTCTATATCATCAATATAGAAACATATCTAGATTGGGCACAAAAGGTCTTTTCAGCTCACCGTAATTTATGAAAATTATTAGGAACACGTGCTGCAATTTGGAATCGGCATCTCCTGGAGTGTGTTTCATGTACAGCTTAGCACCCGTTTATCATTGTCAGACTTTAGCGCATAAGCAAATAGAAACAAAAATTTGTCTATGCCGAGCTTTTCAGTTGTGTGGACTTATGAAGGTTGAATTATTTATGATGTCCATTATCACAACGTGTGGAATGCCTGGTGAGGCACTCTTCAGACCTATTGCATATAGTCTGCTACAGGCAGAAAGAGGCTCTGATCTAAGTAGACACAATTGACGTATGAAATCTATAATATCAAAATAAAACATGATATTTGACCTTATGTATAGGTCATAACAGTATTTATGGTATTGATGAAATTTCAAAGTTTTCTTTGACTACAAAATGTTCTGCAAATGCAGCATGTCTCCAGTGCCTTGCAATCATGTCTCCTATCTTGTTTCTTATGTATGATACTATTGTTGTTTTGATATTTATCTACTGTAGCTGGGACAATTGGCATTGATTGTGGCTTGGTTGCCGATCTTTCCTCGGTTTGTTACTGAGGGTGATGATTTTGTTCATTTCTGTTCCAGATTTTACTAGAAAATATAGAATGACACATAACAAACTGAGGGTGATGATTTTGTTCATTTTTGTTCCAGATTTTTACTAGAAAATATAGAATGACTCATTACCTCATTTAACGACCTCACAATAAAAAGTATGCTAAGCAGGCTCAAATCTTAGCAACTGTAGCTGCCTGGCTGGAGGTTTTTCATCGCTGTTTGTTCTCTATCTAAGCATATCATCAACTGGGTTTATCAGAGTCCGCCAATGTGCTTGGGAGGTAATTGTTTTTGGCCATTATTAGCCTACATTGCATGTTAGTCTCCATGTGGACTCTTTTCTTGCATTATAAGCTATTGAGTAGCTGAAAACATAGCATGATATATGTGTTGGGAGCAGACTTTCTAGCAACTTTTGTATCGGGTAAAGCAACTGGAAAGGGCAACAAGGGTCACTAGAAAATCCTTTTTCAAGAGTAAAGATGGCAAGTCTAAACCCTTCTTATGCTGAAAATATCTTGTGGGCCACAACTTTGACATTTTATGTTCCGCAATCTGTTTTTAAAAACTTTTTGTGAGCTGCAATCTGCTTGTAAAATCTTTTTTCGGCCACAATTTTTTGCTCATAAAATCCCTTAACAGCCTTTGCTGAACAAAAACCAAAAAAAGAAGAGGTGCAGCATGGGCGGATTCTGTCTGGGCCCTGGTTGTGAAGGCCTTAGTGACCTGAGCCCCAGAAATAGATTTGCTTTGCCTGATTTTCTAAAAATAAGTTGAAAAGCAAGATTGGAGGCCAGAAGGAAATCTTGGCCCTGACATTTGGTGAAAGTCTTGTACCTATATTGGTCTCAAGCTTCCACATGTCAATACTTCAAAATGGGTGGGTCTTGTGCTACCCTATGATCTTTTAGCAGATACTTTTAAGGGTTTTTTTAGACTTTGATATAGATCTTTATATGATTTGTGTTAGTTTTGTTTCTGTGCTGACAATAATGTTTACTGGTGGGATCTCCCTCGACAACTTCATGTTATCTCCTTCTAACTAGTATATCTTTGGTCTCCCTCTTAAGTGTTTTAGATAAAAAGTTGCATCTGTGACTTGGTCGACTTATGTGCCAATTTTATTGATCTTTGTTAATAAATGATCTATGGTCCTCGTTTCTTATTGGTCCATGTTGTCTTTGGAAATGTTTATTTTTTTATTTTATGATTATTTTATATAAAATGAGAGAGTAACACAAATTTCACTAAGTCTCTCTTGTCAAAACAAAACTTTTTGAATCCTCTTGCTTTATAGCATGACAAGTTTACACAATGCTTTATAAAAACTTACAGTATAGAGTACCATAAAGTGAAGCAAGTCTTAGGAAACTCAATTGTTCTCTGCCATCATCTCATCAAACAAAACCGCACGAGTTATTACGGTGAGGAAGACAAGCGTCATAGTTAAGTTTCAGTTGTTATCCATGTTTGAAACAAAATTCACTATCAGCTTAATTGAAATGTATTATCACTAGTCCAATCTTCCCTACCATTATCTTATCATGTTGTAGGTTTTGCTCTAATATCACCGTATTGGGGTATAGTATTAGTCTACGAGACCTAAAAAATGCTTAAGAATACATTGAGGGTTTTCGAGTTACGAGTAATAGCCCAACTCTTCGAATTGTAAACACAATAGCATATGTGTAAAGGGTTAAATGTAGTATAATACTTGAATACGTGTTGAAGATTCTTCTTGAGAGGTAGTCATGATCATATTTCTAACTTGATATACTACAAGCACTTTTAGTATTGGTACCGAAGAGCAACACATCATGTTAATGCCAAAAGAACTCTTATAGTAATGGTTTCAAAATGAAACTTGGTAAACCTAAACACCATAGTGCAATCTCATATGTATTTGTCATAGAACCTTTTTTTTTTAATAGTAAGAACTGAGGACAACAAGATCAAATAGAATATGTAGTGATATAGTTATGCCACTTTCACTAATATGGAGCACTATAGCTTCTTAGACAGTGGCACATTTAGTAATTTGCAACGAGTTGAGTTTGAAACCATAATATTTTAGAGCATACACTTACCTTTGATAAGAGTTGATCGGTAGGTAGCTTTTTAGCCAATAGTATGGTTGGAAACACAATCTTGAATTTTGCTGTTAATAGTTATGTAGAATTAGCAACATCACATTGAAAACAATAGAATTTGGGTGCATTTACACCCATATAGAGGTGAGATCTACTATCTAACATAATGCATTCGAAAAATACATTAAAAAAATGCATACATATGGGTGTAATCCTATTGTGGACCACAACGCACCATCGCTGGCTTCTACCATTGTTCATATAAACTACTCCTTTTTGTTATACATTCAATTCAAAGACAACAACCACAATGTGCATGGAATACCCTGAATGCTTTTTTTTAACAATATCATTTTTGATGTGATTACATATGTTTAAACGTTAACAAGGTCGGTACCCCCTCGGTCGAAATTTTTAAACAAACTTAGGAGTTAATCTTTTAACCATGTTCGAATCAATGGCATTCTAATGAGTTTTCAGTAATAAGGTGGTTTGAAGAGGCATAACTAGCTCAACTTTTTTGATAATTAATGTTTAGAATTGCCCATGCGTCCAAATTTCATTTATGTGCCCAATCTATGATCCTTAAAAAATTAATCATCAAGCAAAAAACATGTGTGTGATGGTACTCCTTGGAACAATAACTTAAAAGTTTCTTGTATGATCAAATTTAATCTATGAGTAGAAGATTATTGCAAGTTATGTATGCAATGCACAATGCTTTTTTTTTTTCCAATCCAAGTATGCAATTAATATTCACATGTTGGAAAACTATGCTTTATCAAATTATGTATGCAATAGATGTTCATTTTATTGTAAAGTATGTATGCAATGCCTTCACTAATAATCCATACAACATTGCTTTGAACATAAACATTATTGCATGAAAACAAATCACATACATCGCTAATCTCTTTTAGCAAATGCTCTCAACATTTTGAAGTCTCTTTCTTTTTTCCGGGCCTTTTGTAATAGAAGTAACTAGATGTACTAAACTGAACTGGGATACATTCCCAACAATGGGAAAAACATAGAAGTTAGAACTGATTTATCAGCTACAAAAAAATAAGCAACAAAAGGGGTCAAGGAGTGACATGTAGCACTTGATAACAATATGTTTCCACTATTTTGAAAAGAGTTTAGTCGACCAATTCGCGCTCAACACGGAGACGGTATACACACCACCAGCCAGTATGTGCACGACATCTGTCTCGCCACATCAGCATGTTTCAACACATGTTGCGCGACACGTGACTAAATTTTTTGTCAGCCTTCTCTCTCTCTCTCTCTCTCTCTCTCTCTCTCTCTCTCTCTCTCTCTCTCTCTCTCTCTCTCTCTCTCTCTGTTTCCTGTCTTTCTATGTATGTTCTATGTCTCTGTCTCTCATCTGAACTGCTCTGTCAAAACATTTTCTTTCTTTTGAATGCAGAATACACATATGGACGTCGGAAATGTGGGAGGCCACCATCGAAGGTGAAGAAGATCAATTCACCAAACATGAAGTATCTGGAACTTAGCATCACCGTTGGCTATGGAGGGGGTGACGTTGACATTCGCTTGCTACCTTTGTTGCAACAATTTCTGACAGATAAATGTGTAGCTGGGGTGTGTGCTTTGGAGAGGGGAGGCACGCTGCTGCACTTGCATTTTCAAATGACATGTCGAATCATGGCCACCAGTGCCAAAACCGTAACTTGCAGATTAAGCACCAATTGGGTTGGGATGTGCAAGCACTAGCAGGAGCTCTGATCATGTGCAAGACACTCACATAGAAGGGTTTGCATACATTCCATGGTATGGTAGGCTACTGTTTGAAAGATTTTGGAAAGTCTCATTTCCAGGTTGCATTGCACAATGTTAAAACTGTCGATCTCGAGCTTGGGAAAGAGCTTTATGTGAAGCTGGGGTCTTCTGAAGTGAAGAACAGAGTCTGCTTGACTTCGTGCAATGTGTTTGAAAGGGTGTTCATGTACAACCTGTTCTATGAAAAGCGCTCTTTGGGTCAATCTTTTGTAGCTTGTCTGTTGTCAATGTTAAGAATCGCAAAGTATTTTCCTTCTGCGGCTTGGGTTACACCTTCAAAAGGTCTTGGTATGGATGTAGAGCGAGCGCGATGTTGGTTCATGGCTTGGTAACGTTGGAAGATGTTCATAATTTGCAAGAGAACATGCACGTGGACGATACTTTGGAGCAAGAACACGAAGCATTGATCATAGCATTCACAATGCAAATCTGAATGCAAACACGCCGACTGATACGTCCACACCAAAGACGCCTCTCTCACCACTTGCTAATGAAGAAGCTACATATATCCATGTCAATCATGATATCATCGATAGGAAAACTAACTTCGAATAGTGATCTTCTGTTGTTGTATTTATGTACATAGTCTGTGTACGGATGCATGTTCCAGCCTTGTTTGCCTTTTAGGTTGAGTTATCTACTGTCACAAGGTAGGCTCAAAAACGTTTATGCATCCTTCGAATGCTACTCCAACAGTTTTGTAAATATAAATACAACAGTTTTATATATACGACGAGCAACCTTGCTCTTCTTGTGTGTGCTCCGTATTTTTAGGTAATAACTGGCATTTTGCTGCATTTTTTTTTGGTTTTATTTTTCAGGTAACCAGTAATTGTGCATGAATTTTCCTTGCAAAATTAGCTTCCCGATGATCTACTATATGCTTCGATTCAGCATGTTTGTGCGAGCGTATGATTTTTTGAAATATTTTAAGTCTATACGGTATTTGCATGTAATCCTTTGTGCATATGAATTATTGCAATAAAAGGCCGCGACAGATATGAAGACAACCAGTTCCTGAACCAAATGGTCCCGACAACATACCGCTGGCGCCACGGATCGAGTGGTCCCAACGGTATACCAGTGGCGTCCCGGGATATGATCCTCAGCTATGTGCCAACTTAAAAAAAAAAATATAACATGCGTTTCCCAAGCAAGAACGAAAGAGTTGACCATTGTGATACAAAAAACAGAAATACTAAACTATCAAACACAAAGGAGTCTATTTTGGAAAAGGCCTTGAGACCATTTTGTAAAACTGCTCTGTCTGCCATTTTGTTGTTGAAATAAGACTTGGTGCAAAGTCAAGGGTTTCAAGAACTCTCCACTTATAAGTAACTTTGCACTAAGTGTGAAGCCTTGAGAAGCATTATGAACTTTGTCCTATTAATTAAGCACTCAAAAAATGTCTTCACACATTAGCATACTTCCAAAAAGTGATTTTTACAGCTTCACAATTTGCAATTCAACACTACAAGAAATTTAGCATAAACTAATGACTAGATCTCCATCAGTAATGCTTTCCAGAACAAGAGGGCTAACTCGCCACAGAACATCATCTTGAAACCTTGCAAGCACAATCAACTTGAAAGAGGCTTGAACAATCTTAGGAACTCTCAGCTTCAGATCGCAACAGGGATCTAAGAGGAGTCAAAATTAGTTATTGGACCTTTACAATTTTTGTGCTTGGGAACACTATGTAGAAATTTAGTTGACAAGGCTACAGTTGGAAAGAGCCACAAACAAGGGAAGGTAAACCTCACATTGTATGTGCAGTGTGCATGTTATGGACACCTTGGCCAAACATCAGCTCAGCGTGAGCATTGCAAAAGAGTCAACTGAGTCAGTATTTCCACATATACACTGATTCATTTCGAACTACATCTTGATTCCTGATTAGGTGACCAAATCGTTTCAGAAGTCCCAAATGCGCAAGGGCTATTCTTCTATTCGTTCGTACGCTTAGCATGTTTGGAGAAAGTACGAACTGCAAGCTAGGATGATGCTGTGGGTTGTAGCCCAGAAGCGAAGTCCAGACTGCGGTATAAAATATTTTGTAGATTATGTATATTGACCTTGGACTGGGCCAGATAGCAGAACATACTGTTTCGGATTGTCAAAAGCAACCAAGATCATTACTTTCATATTACATTCATAATCATTTATGTTTTGAATTTTGATGCCGATTTTGAGTTAGTGTCATGATGACAACTTGTATGGACAACGGACCAATAACTATTTGCAATGATCAGAATGATAATTAATTGGCTATTCTGGTCTAAATTTGAAAGTTGAAACCTGTGTAAATGTATTTCGTATCTTAAATCCTTGACCAGATTTTAATTTGTGAATAGACCTTTCATGGACATTTACCCTGAACGGATGCTTTCTAGTTCAGAAAGTCAGATGCCAATTCTGAATCAGCACAATTGGTGTATCATGACGTTCAGAAATGGGAGTTTCTGAACCAGGTGAAAACCTTAAAGCTGAAAAGATGTAAATTCTTTGTCCCAAAAAAGAAATGGCATAAGAGTTTAGAGCATTAACAGTGAGTTTTAGTTCCAACCGTGCATAAAGAAAAACACACAACAGTGAAATAATAACCAACAATAATGGCAGTAGAGCAGCTCAAGAATCAGTTGCATTTTGGAGGTAGGTCATGAGACACGTAGCAAACATCGATTTCCCACTACTAAAGATTGACGGTTACAAAGATGTAAAAGTTCACATCAGCTACAGATACGGAGGCTACATCTATCAAGGTGAACGCATCTGATGAGACTATATCTCTGAAGGTCATCCAGTTTTACCAACATAGGTTGAGTGGTCGTATCAAAACAAAAGGAAAGAGTGAGGAAGCTCCCAGCGAATGCCAAAGGGATTTGGTCAAAGAAAACAATCTGGAAGGAAATCCCATGCTTTCTCCATATCTATTTGGAACAAAAAATTCTTCCCATTGAATTGAATGGCAATTTCCTTTTGTCACGAACCCTTCTACCTTAAAGGAAACCATATTACACGCTGGACCGTATCAAGCAAAAAAGAGCAAGCTTAAAGGCTAAAAGCTTTGCATATACTTTTGTGCCCAACATTAAGCATGGCCAAAGGTTAGTAGTCATAACTCATGGATAATGAAATTTTTTGTGGATGAGCCCAGTGATGCCTTCGGCAAAATCTACGAGAAAAGAATAATCCAACTAGCCCAGATAAAGTGTAATCAACGCCTTGGTAACAATGCCCAGAATACAATCTGATCTATTCACATGAACTTCTTTAGAATAAAATATTAGAAAAACTTGCCGGCCTAGCAAGCTGCGAATTTTCACTGTAGGCGAACATAGGACACACTTGTCAGAGTTGAACATATTGGTCTTAGAATGGTCAATGTCATGTGTTGCAAGAAGGATAAGTTGCAAAGTCGAACCATTCCTTGAGTGGGATTGCAAGCTGCTGTAACACCAGAAAAATTGTAGGATCATTCCAGCTATGCAGCACACATGCTTGAATCCGTGGCGACAGAATCGGCCTTAAGCACCGAAACGACTGGTATCCCCTGTTCAGGAGTTACACCAAAGTGATAATGCGCTAGAAATTTTGTATCTTCTTCAGAAACAGCAGTGTACACTTGCGGATTGCTCTCGTCGTCGCCGCTATGGACTCGGACATTAGGACCTTTTCCGCACTTCCCCATACACTTGCAGGCAGAAATAGCCACGCCAGAGGTTGCAGGAATGCATTCCTGAAAAGCTGAAAGCACCTGCTGAGAGCCATCCTTTCGGCACTTTCCACCTGTGCAGACTTCTACCCGGCCACTGCTCTTCGCAAGGGCGGGATTCAAAGATGGTTCCGCGCCCAACAGAAATGATCCAGAAGTATATAAAGCATCACTAATGAGGTTTTCTTTCATTGGAACTGTGAAAGGCAACAAATTGATGCTCTGAGAAGGAGGTTGCTCAATTTGGGATAAAACCCTTGCAGTTGGTGCAGATGAAGGATCTATAACTATAGGTAGTTGCGACTGCATTCTGATTTTGTCCATGCTCATTTCGTTCTCGCAGTCGCTTGATTCTGAAGAAGAGCTGGAGGAATCGCACTTCGATTTCTTTTCGGCTTTCATTTCCGCCTTCATCTCTTCATATTGTTCTGACTGCATCCTCATCTTGTCCATGCACATTTCATCCTCACTGTCACTCGATTCTGAAGAAGAGCTTGAAGAATCACATTTGGATTCTTTCTTGGCTTTCGTTGCCGCCTTCATCTCTTTCTTCTTCGCCTTCAGTTCCTGCTTTTTGGCTTTAAGCTCGTCCTCCAAAGCCTTCAGCTGCTTCACGGCAGCTTCGATGGCATCCTGCAAAGAATAAACCATTCAGCATAATCCCAAAAGCATGCAAAAACATGACATGCAAAAAAAATAACTTCACTTCTTGCAAGATCCCACTATTTGCGAGAAATTACATCAACCGCATACAATTTTTTCACAGCAAACGTCGGATCCATCTGCCACCTCAGCCTGCAAGCCGCTATCGCAAACTTGTAATATCTCTTTAATTGAAGCATTCACGGAAGTATGTTTGCCCTTTGACTTTTTTTCTTTCTTCTCGCAGACAATCTTCGCATAAAATTGCAGGTGGCTTTGATCAGAAAACTCCCCCAAGGCCGCTGTCCTGGATCTTGAGAATACCAAAATGGCTCTGGAATCCAGCCTACTATGTCCCCATAACTTACAACTTACAACGGATGAAGAGTTGGCCGTTTTGAATCCATCGCTGCTCATGGCCGAGGAAAGGGGCAAACAAACAGATTTGCTTGAACCAACAACGGCTTTCATGGCTACTGTGTGAGACAATTCCAAAAGTAGCGAAGAAAGGGTTTTCAACCCTAGAAAAGAATGAATGATCTGAAGGCAAAGGGCAGGGGCAGAGATGTTCAACTGAAGCAACTTCCAATGGATCGATGAGTGCAAGGAGACGGAGATGGGCGTGTTGGCAACAGCAGAGGAGCAACGGATTGGCGATGGCGAGATTGCAGATCGCAGAAAGCAGAGAGAAGCCGCGAGCGGCCGAGGAGAAAGAGAAAATTGGAATGAAGAAAAGAAGCAGAGGGAGAGGGAGAAGAAGAAAGGGAAGGGTTATAAATGATTGGGCACGTGCGCAACACGCCAGCACGCACGCCACCTCACACTATGGACCGTCAGATCTGCAGACCTAGGAGAAGGATGGCTGTGATCACATGTCTGCTGGGACAGCGTGCCACGTCATCTGACACGTCCAAGGTTGACCAAGTCAGACCTTGACTAAGTTAGTAGATTGCGTTAGAATCCGTATTCTGGGGTTAGAATAGAAAACCGTAGATTGAGGTTAGTACTCAGTAGATTGTTTAAGAGGGTTGGGAAATTAGTAGATTGGATTGGATCTGCTTGCAAAATCAATTCAGTAGATTGGGTTGGAATTGGTTGCAAAATCAAACTCATCAGAGAGTGCACCCGAGAGACCTGCACTGCCTTTGCTCCACAGGTCCCACACCATCCAAGGGGACTCGGGAGAGATATATTTTTCCTCCCTTAGCTCCATCCATCTCCATTGGATGGAGTGGGGCCAACACTGCAGGGGGTGCCCTTGCAGTGCACTCCTTAAGCATTCCCCACTGGGAAGCTTTAGGCTTCTAATCGCCAGCGGGCTGTCTGCGCCTTCAGCGAGCTCCATCTTCTGTAGATATCCAGGTAACTGCCTGTCTAGCTAGTGAGCCTTTTTGCCCCGTGGGCTGCGGCAAAACGCGCACACAATGACAAAAATCCAGTCACTCTTCAGGCGCCAAAACATGATACTGAATCAAAGCAAAAAAGTGGCAACTTCTGTTTTGGGAATCAAGCTGCAGCCATATGAATCCTCTCATCTACGAGAATGCTTAAGGAGTGCACTCCAGGGGCACTTGCAGTGCTGGCCCCACTCCATCCAAGGGTGATGGATGGAGTTAAGGGAGAAAAAATATATCTCTCCTCTTGTATGGTGTGGGACCTGTGCAGCAGAGGCATTGCAGGTGCCTCTGAGGTGCACTCTCATCTACGATGTACAATTGCGTAACCAGATGTTCAAATCCAATTTGTTAATACTCTTGCTCCAACTTGTTTGAGTTTTGAGTTTGCACACTCTATGTTGGTATGCCAACAATCCTTCACGCTACAACATCTTCATGCAGCATAGAAATAGCTCGTGTCTTCAGAAGCATTCAACGCACTTTTGCATAGGCCTGCAACATGTTTCACAAAGGCTTCAACGGGCTGCAATTCTCCTTCACACGAGCTTTAGGGTGAAAGAATCTCACACGCTGATTCTTACAACATCTTGTATTGCTCTTGTCAGAAATGTGTTGAGGCTTATTCGCAGTTGTCGTTGAGAACAAGAGCATTGTCCTTAACAAGCCTAGATGAAGAGGCCATCACCATCCTTGCAACCATAGGAAGAAACGATTGGTCATGATAGGGCTGCAACATTTGAATTCAGTGCAAGTCAAAAAATTCACAGCACAAGAGTCAATACATTTATGTTGAAGCCCACCACAACTTTCAAACATGGACATCAACGCAGATCTGAGCAGGCAGCACAACGTATTTGACAAGACTTTCAACGTATTTGTGTCAAAAGTACATCACAACTCTCTCTAATTTTTTAGCTCTTTTCTGATGGGACTTCCAACGATTTTTTATAGGAGTTTTAGTGCACCTTTGTCAAACTTTTCAGTGCCTTTTTGATACGTTTTTTAGCACCTTTTTTTTTGTTTTGTTTTCCTACTAGATTCATAGATAGTTTCGAGGAATACAGATTCCTGCAGCTGTCACAACAAAGTATGCAGATCTATTCTGTTCAATTTTAGTGCATGCAGCTCCTAGGTGTTGGTTTGAGGCAATAGGGCTCCCAGATGAGCCAGATCAATCTTGATCAAAAGAGACTCTCTGGGGCAATGATAGTTGAATCCCCTCCTATAAAGCCCAAAGAGATCCAAAAGTAATGGATCAAAGGAAGAAGCTGCAGAGAAAGATGAAGACATCCGTGAACCTGCAAATAAAGCAAGCTCCTCACCCAGAAAGTGGTGGTCAAAGCTCGACATTGCAAGGGTCCAAGACTGCAACTATAGAACTATCAGTTCCTTCGCCCTACCCAAAGGGCATTTTGTTGTAAGCATAAGTGCCAACGATCCTCCTTTCGCACTCCAACCTGATTATATCCAGAGAAACCATCACAGAAACTGTAATGGTCTTGACCAACAACAATCTAGAACAAGTTTGAAATTTGAATCATTAACTATAAGTAGTACAGTAAAAGGTCAAAGGTTACTAATTCCATTTTGATTGGAATAGAAGTAAATTTGATCAAAATTTAAGTCTGAGAGTTCGGTATTGGATCAACCTAATCTTAGTTTTAGTACTAGGATCAGGGAGGGGCTGATTGAGTGGAAGAAATTATGCTATTAGAGGTAAGTTGGATTGGAAACATGTTGAGAGTGAATGTTATTCATATTAGAGATTTTCCGGATATGTTATTTACTCATGAGAAATAGAAAATATTTTGTAGCTGAGTTACAAGATCTCAGTGAGAGATATGTGAGTAACATATGTGGGTTTTGGAGGAATCTGCCAGGTATGAATGTGTTTATGTACTGGGTCATACTCTCATATGTGCACGATTAATCTTGTATGAATCTACTGTGTAATCCTAGTTACTAAGGTTATCTGGTGCACTTAACCTAGTCGGCGAACATAAGCATATGATCAAGTATTGTTTTGACAGATACTTGTAGAGTTAACAAATCTTTGTATAGAAGATTTATGGATTAACTTATAAATGATTTGGGTAAGGATCTAAATGTGGTGTCATATTAGTATAATTGAATTCTTCACCTAGACATTTGAGATTCCTGAATCATTGGCAATTAACTTGAGTAGTTGATTACTCCAGGATGAAGTTAATTGATAAAATGATCAGTGTGATGTGGTTTCACCAGAAACTGATGGTTTTGGATTATATTGCTTGTAAGACGCATGATTAGTGAATCATTTGGGTTTATTAGTTAAAATTATGTGCATTGGATATACAGTATTCTTGGGATAGAGTATTCCTGAGTTAAGGAATAGACTTAGCTCATTAGTGATTATATCCCAGAGCGCTCAATTGGATAACGAATCATAATGAATTCGAGAATAACAACTGAATTGATATTCAGCAGGACTTTGGATATCTAGATTTGATTCTAGATTGTAATCTAAAGTTTTTTGTAGTTGAAGATGATTGTCATTTTGGTATGCGCTCAGTCTTTAATTACCAGTTGTTTATAGTACTTGAATCTTGCACTTTAGTTAAAGAATCATATTTTGAAAGTATTCCTAAATCCAATATTTTTTTAATGGAAAGATTTTGGAATGACTCTTACTTTTCTCGAGTTATGTTGGACATATACTCCAGTATTCTGTAAATGATAAAGTATGACTTTGGATTCTAGGAAATTATGATTGACGAATCATATGAATCTAAATATTTATGGTTGATGGATCATAAATAGATACTTAATTATTTTCAGAGGATTATAAGGAACTGGAACAATTCTTAAGTGTGATGGATTATTCCTAACCTATTATTTGAGTAAGAATTTGAATCAGTGTTTTGAATCTCTCTACTCCAGTATTTTATTTGAGAACCTATGGATCTCACAGACATTCTCACAAGGTACGTATTTTATTTGTGGAGAATTTAATCTATCTAGTGGATGTTATTCTGCTACAGTTTATGGTCTGTAGATGCTTGAGTATAGTTTTTTGGATCTCCAGTTATCACAGGAGACAGACAAGTCTATTAAGATGAATGAATGCTATTTTCTAGCATTTGGTGCTAGAAACAGGAGCATTTAACTCAAAAGAGTATCTGGGATACTCAGAGTTGATTTTAATCATTCTATATCTTTATGATTCTCCTAGATATTCTAATCGAATGAATTATCATATACCCAGATGAAAAAATGTATCGCTTAGTGTACTTTTCAAACCTGAGTTGTATGCCAATGCAAAGATTATCACTAGAAAAATAGGATCATCTCTGAGTACTTGTTTGATGTAAAAGTTAGACTAAGGATAATGATTTTCTAGGTTGATTTTGAGAGTTAAAAAAACTGTTCCTGTTATTCTTTCATGTTTAGAGAGCTTCTAAGGATAAAAGCAGTTTAAGGAGGGAAGAATGTTATGTCCATGGCCAGTAAGTAGGATTCAGTATACTCCTAGTCTTGGATACACGATACTCCAGTAAATCAAGCTGTTAGTTATGCCACATCATACTGGATGTGACCCAAAAATAACTAATATCCTTGTGAGGCCCAGAACACACTAAATGGAGTTTAGACGAGGTTTGGGACAGTCAAGACATGTGTAGAGTTATCAATAGCAATTCTATGAATAGTTGGTCTAGGTGAATCTATGTATAGGGAACTTAGTGCTATGCATGGCTATGTGGCCAAGTTGCTTTTGGCTCTATATATTGAAGCCAAACTCGCCCTACTCCTCATTGTGATCATTGATTCATTACCAGGGTCTTCCTATTCCTTGGCTTGGGGGTGAAGCTTCTAGAGTTGATTGGTTGCTTCTACTTGGTTGGGTGGTTTTTCCATAGTGTGTTTTCCATTGTGTTTTCTCTTGTAAGCAGGATCTTAGGGAGCTTCCCTTACATTGGTCATCAATGCATGCTAGCTCATCATTAAGTGCTTTAACTCTCAATACAAAGGCATGAGCACTCTCTTCCTTCTTTTGCAAACTTTAAAAGATTTGTTTTCTTAGGGTTAGTACCCTAGATGTAGACTTGGATTCATAAAGCTTCCTCAAAGCTTCCCAAGCCTCCAAAGATGATGTGCACTTACCAATCTCCTTGAGTAGCTCATTGGTAACATTCATCCTGATCATGTGTAGAGCTTTCGTTGCCCTCTTGTCAAACCTCCCTGATATTGTTGCGCCATGGGTCTTTCCTCCACACCTACAACAATATCCATCAAATCATTTATCTAAAGGAGAGACTCCATTCTCACCTTCCAAATAGAATAATTTGTTGAGGTAAGCCTATCATTGCCTTCCAACATGAATCCACTTGATGTAGCCATGTTGCAATGATTTGTTTTTTTCTTTCAATATGTTGAAATGCACAAAGCACTCTCTTGAATGTCAACAAATGAACTCAAGAAGAACTCACAAAGATGTGGAACCTCTCAATTCTCTTCTAGCACTACAACTAGCAAATCAACACGAATGAATAAACCTTGATCAATCTATGATCCACCGACAATCTAACAAATCTTGCCACTTCCTAAGATTGAAACACACTATTTTGAAGTCCAACAACCTCAAAAAACAGAGATCCAAACAAAATCAGGGTTTTGACAAAATCACAAAAAATTGAATCTTCCAAATTCTTCATGCAATTGCCAAAAACTTGATATAGAATCTTGTAGCCTCCAATGAAGCTTTCCTAATGCAATAAAAATTGGCCTAATCTAGTAAGGCACGTGTGAAAGCGTTCTACTTCAGGGTCATAAACCTAAATTGAGTTTTGACCTGCAAAAGATCAATTCTACATATGCAAAATGCTTGACTTTTGAGTAGAAATCAATGTAGCACACTCTAGAATTGGTAACTCCTCCAAATCCTTGATAAATATGGCCGATCCTTCAGTAACCTGCAACATAAGCTCTTATACCATGTGAAAATTTTGCTAATCACTAAGATCCAAAATCATCTCTTGATCTTTGGCTATGAAAGACAACACAATTAGCACCATTGGCAATGTAGAAAATCAACATCTACTTGAAGAAAGAGATGCAAACTCAACAAGATCTTGATCAAACATCAAATATATGAAATAATGAATTTGTTGTCTATACGATAATAGTATCCTAATAGGTTTTACACGTGTGGATCCAAATCAGAACAACAAAGCATTCTACACACAAGATTGCAAGATATCATCACTATAGTGCACCAATGGATAGATGAACCCAAGAGAACTCATGTATAAGCATGCAATGAGATAACAGAGAGAGAATCATGTTCTCCCATGCTTGTACACTATTTATAGTAGGTCTATGCCCTATTTTGAATGTGGTTTCCCTCCATAGAAACTTCTAGGTCCAAAACCCTACTCACAATATGGACTCTATTCAATGTACAAATCACTCAAATTTGAATGGGTCCAAACTCGTCTACTTACTTTTCCTCACTTTTCAAAAGTGGTAATTCAAAAAAATTTAGATTGATATAACTTTGAAATATCTTTCTCTAAGTCTAAAATGCAAAGTGGCCTAAATTGCCAATTAACCAAAATATTACTAAACTAGTTGATATTTCTCACATTGCTCAGTGGTATTCTACTTCGGATGGTGTTTCTATATCCCATGTTCATCGTCGGTTGTGTCGTTGTATTTTACTCGGACAAAAGGATAAGTATTCTCATACAGCTCGTGCTCTAGCTTGACAATCTAGTGTTTCTTTTGAGCAATACTCCTGCACTATCACTCCATAAGCTGACTATTGCATGAATCCTTATGAATGGAATCCTATGCTATTTGGCACGTGTGACAAGCCACATCATGACCATCTAGCTATTTACAAGTCATATGACCAAAACTATTCAAGCTAGAATTGTGAATTTTTAACACTCCTCCTCACTATCTAGCTTGGTTCAATCATTGCTTTACTAATCACTCCAAGTGATGATCTGAACTTCATAAAAGGTGTCTTTTGAAGTGGTTTAGTAAGTAGATCAGCTACACATTCATTGCTTGGAACATGCTCCAAGGCAATCTCCTTGGCTTGCACCATTTCTCTCACAAAGTGATGGCATATCTCAATGTGCTTAGATCTTGCATGGAAGATTGGGTTAGATGCAAGGTGTTGGGTTGATATATTGTCATTGTAGATGATTGGTGCCTCCTCTGAATCCATGATCTTTAGTTCCACCAATAATCTCTTGATCCAAAGTACCTCCTTTGTAGTGGTTGTCAAAGCTTTGTACTCGGCCTTGGTTGAAGATAGAGATATAGTTTCTTGCTTTTTTGAAAGCCATGAAACCACACCTTCTCCTATGAAAGTTGAATAGGCGCTTGTTGATTTCCTATCCCTCTTGTCCTCTGCAAAATCAGAATCACTAAATGCATGAAGGTTAATCACATCTCCTCTATATAGAATCCCAAAATCCAATGTACCCAAGATGTATCTTAGAATCCTCTTAGCCTTTTTCCAATGGATATTCAATGGCTTTTGCATGGATTAGCTCAACCTACATACACTAAAGCTAAGATCTGGTCTAGTTATAGTGATCCACATTAAGGAACCTATAAGTTGCCTAAACAAAGTGATGTCCATAAAGGATCTTTCATCATCTTCATTTGGCACTTTTACATTTTGCTCCATTGGTGTGTCAACACTTTTGCATACTTCCAGCTTAAACTTCTTCAAAAGACTTTGAGCATAGTTTACTTGACTTATAAAGATAATATCAGACCCTCTAAGTACTTCTATGCCTAAGATGAAGTGAAGACACCCTAGATCTACCATCTTGAACTCTAAGGATAGATCTATCTTGATTTTTTCAATACCATCAACTTGCTGTCCTTTGCCTTGATATGTGAGCCTTGATGGCTCCACTTTTGCCCTTGAAGATCTCCTTTGTGTGATAGGTGGGTTTGGTGCTTGCTCCTCCATGAGCTCCTCCTCAAAACCAAGATCTTGCTCCTCGGCCATCTTCTTCTTGATTGTTGGAGCACTTGAGCCTTCTTCAAGCATATGCATATGATGTTCATCAAAGATGACATCCCTTGAAACAACAAATTTGTTCAAGGATGAGAGATAGACTTTGTAGCCCTTGCTTGAGCTTGCATATCCAAGCATGATCCCTCTTGTGGAAGATGGATCCTCCTTGGTTCTTGTTTCCAATGGCACATGCAAATAACATATACACCCAAAAACTTTCAAGTGATTAAGATTGGGTTTCTTTCCATACAACATCTCATAAGGAGTTTTGCCTTCAATTGCTTTGCAAGACACCCTATTCATCAAGTAGTTTGCACATACAAGAGACTCACCCCAAAAGGATTTGGGCAAACAAGCATCTAATCTTAAAGCCTTAGAACATTCACATAATGTTCTATTCCTTCTTTCAACAACTCCATTTTGTTGAGGAGTTAAGGACAAGAAGTCTCTTTCTTGATCCCTTCCTCCTCACAAAAGGCCTTGAACTCATTGGAGATGAATTCTCCACCATCGTCACTTCTAAGAATCTTGATGCTATGATTATGATGCTTTTTCACAAACAACTTGAACTTTACAAAAGTATCAAATACTTGAGACTTGAAGGAAAGTAAAAACACCCAACAATATCTTGAGTAGTCATCAATGAAGGTTAAAAACATGGATGAACCTCCATTAGATTTGGTGCTAGCAATGTGCACATCCGAGTGTATGAGTTCAAGAGGATGAGATGACTTTGTGATGGAGTTAGGAAACACCTTCTTATGTGCCTTGGATAAGGCACAAGCTTCACAAACCTTGTCTTCCTTCCCAATAGACCTTGGTAGGCCTAAAGCATACTCCTCCTTGATCATAGACTCCATGGAACCCGAGTTGACATGTCCAAGTCTTTTGTGCCATAAAGTAAAGGTAGATATCTTGCTCTTCTCGGCCAACATGACAACATTAGTATCCACAAATGCATCCAACTTATAAAGTTTGCCAAGTCTAGTGCCCTTAGCCACTATCTTACCCTTCTTCTTGATGAAACATTCATTTGAAGCAAAGTCAACATGAAACCATTGTCTACCATTTGGCCAACACTTAGTTGATTCTTTGTTATTGTATGAATGTACAAAACACCTTCTATGTTGATCTTTTTGGAAGATCCTAAGCAAAGGGGAATGCTACCAACTCCTTCAATCTTACAAGCTTCATCATTTGTTGTATAGATAGACTTTATAGGTCCATCATAAGATAAGAGAGAAGAGAAAAACTCACTTTTACTAGTCATGTGTGAACTAGCACCCGAGTCAATCCACCAAGGATCTTCTCCTTTGAAGCTTGTTGAAGAAAACATGGACATCATGAGAGAGTCCTCATGTGAACTCTCCTCCTCCTCCTCTTTGCTCATGTTGGCTTGGCTTTGATCTTGCTTCCTCTTGAAGTATTCCGAGGCATAATGCCCCATCTTGCTACAATAGTAGCACTTCACCTTTGATTTGTCCTTCTTGAGTTTGGTGGTTGATGGAGATGCCTTTGAGGGTCCTTCTTGATCCTCAAGCTTTGTAGACTTCTTGAATGTTGATACTTTGCCTTTGGACTTGCTTTTGCCTTTGAAGAGAGCTTGGTCATCTCCACCTTGGATGGAAAGCCTATCCATCCTCTCTTGCATTTGGCTCCTTCTTGATTTCTCGGCCATGAGTGTGCCTTGAAGTTCTTCAAGTATGGGTAGCTTACCCATAATTGCATATCCCTGAACCAAATTGTCAAATTCAAAGCTTAGTCCATTCAATATGAGTTGAACAAGCTCTTCATCCTTGATAGGATCACCTATAAAGGCTAGCTCTTTGTTCAATTTCTTTACTCTTAGGACAAAAGTATGTGCACTCTCTCCTTTCTTTTGGTAGCTTCTATAGATTTGATTCTTCAAAGCTAACATTCTAGTTTGGTTCTTGGATTAATAGACCTTTTGCAAAGTCTCCCAAGCATCTTGAGCTGAAGTGCAATCTCCCACCTCTCTTAAGAGTTCATTTGCAACATTCATTTTTATGCAATGTAGTGCAACATTGCACCTCTTGATGTATTTGGCTTTTTCTTGAGGATGAATAGGCTCACCCTCCTTACCATTTACAATTTCCATCAGATCTTGCATGATCATGATGGATTCCATTATAACTTTCCATATGGAATAGTTAGTTTTGTTGAGCCTTTCATTAGTATCCAAAAGATATGCATTTATAGATGCCATCTAGTCTCCTAATCAAGGACTTGACACAAATGAAGGTTACTTCTATTGATTTGATTGAAGGTCTACCTTATCCCACTTCTTAGGGACCTGAAAAGATCAGTAATAGACTTCCTATAAAGATCTAAGAATGATCTCTAACAAAATCAAATCATAGAATACTAGAAACAATGCACTTGCTTGATTGAAGTAGACAATACTAGTAGAATTGCCCCTCTTTTTATAAAGAACATTAAAGCTTCCAAATGATCTGATCAAGAGTGAATTTCAGCAACCTAATATACTTCCAAAATCACTTGTAAAAGATCTAAATGGAACTTAATGAGGATGCAACACAATCTACTATTTAATCACAAGCAAAAAATGATCAAAATTGATGAAAAATTGATCTAATTTGGTGCATAAGTCAAGCAATGGTTGGACTGAACCTAAATCACTTTAGGAGGTGCCTACTACACCTTAGAACAACCTTGAAGAGTCCCCAAAACTTTGATCTTCCCTCTCCTTGAATGCTAGAAAGCCTCCTCTATGAAATCACTTCCAAAACTCGCTTAGAAATCAATGCTTGGAGCAAGCAAAACTTGCTATCTTGGTAATGTGAATTGAATTCAACTTTGCCTCTAATTTTAGACACCTAAACACCTGCAAATGAAGTCACACAACACCAATCTCCAATGTGTTTGACTCACTTTGAGTTCTAGAATCACTACTAGATGCTAAGATCCAATCTACACAAGATTTAGATAAAAAATTGTGATCAAATTGAATGAAAACCAAGGATTTAGCTCATTTCAGTCTTTAGGCTCTGATACCATGTAAAAATTACAGCAAATAAGGATCCTAAAACACTTGAAATGATGAGGGAAACAATAGATTATGATTTCATAAGATTAGCACAAGTTGAACCATCAAAATCCATCAAAAATCTATGCTTGAACCTCACTAAATGGCCCAAATCCTTGAAGAAGACTTCACACGTGTGAAAGTACGGCCTCCCACAGTCTGAGTACTGTACACCAGACCTACATTCAATCCTATAATCATTAGTAATCACAAGTACTCAAACAATTATGAACATAGAGAGCAATTGCACCATTATGAGAGAAAAAACATGAAATTGCTTGATTGATTTTGGTGAGATATCATCACCTATATATACATGATCCATCACGGTTTTGGACAGGTATGAGTAGCCCTAAACTTATCCCTAATGCTAATTTTGGTGGATCTTTCATCCCTACCAAGTTAGGGTTGGAATCTTGGAGATCCCTCAACAATGCAAAAATTACCAAAAATAGCTCCTATTTTTTCTCCCTTGTATCTAAGCATAATTTGGACTCATTCCAAAGGTTCTAACACTTAGGTCTACTTGAGAACATCCTTATGAATGAAATCCTATGCTATTTGGCACGTGTGACAAGCCACATCATGACCATCTAGCTATTTACAAGTCATATGACCAAAACTAGTCAAGCTAGAATTGTGAATTTTTAACAAATTTGTCATCTTTGGTGGATGAGTTGCACAAGGAATGTGTGTATCCCGTTGGAGTTCTTATTTGACTTATGACATTTTTGACATGTCAGAGCTCTCTCTTTGTTAGAATTCATAGCGCACTATGTGAAGAATTTCAGATCAATTAAGATATAAATCCATAAACTGATCTTGGGTTTAGAAAGACAACAAATCACCAATCTTGCCAATGTAGAAAAATCAACATCTACACTATGAATGAGATGCAAACTCTAATAGATCTTGATCAAACATCAATAAAAACATAAGCTAATGTTGCCATCCATACAAAAATATTAAGCTACTGTATTTCACACGTGTGGATATGAAAATAGCATTTAATGAGCATTCTACACACAAAACTGCAAGATATCACGAGATATGAAGCTTTGAAAATTTCTAATGAAAACACTAACTTAAAAAAAGGGGTCTTGAATTTTTTTTTTTGAAAAGTAATAGTGACACAATTTTAATAATTAGCAGTGTCAGGCTCATCTTTTTGATTACTTTTTGTTTTTATAGCACTGGGATTTGAGCTCAAACAAAAAAGCTACTTAGAGTTAAAGAATGAAAGGTAAGTTGAATTTAAACAACTTAAAATTAAGGGGTTAAAGAAAAGTCAAAATTGAATTCAATAAAGTTTTGGAATCCATGAAACATTCCTGTGCTCGTAGAAGAATAGAAAGAACCATCAGAAATCCGAAGATTGTCGGCAATTTTTTTTTAAATCTGTTGCTCGTCAAAATTTTTTGTGAAAACAGAATGGATCAGGCTAGAGAGAGAAAAAAGGAAAAATCTCAACCGACGTAATTTAGAAAAAGAAAATCTCTAACGACGCATTTCGAGAGAGAGAGAGAGAGAGAGAGAGAGAGAGAGAGAGAGAGGGGAGGTAGCCGACGGTTAGAGATCGTTAGAGAGAGAGAGAGGGGTATCCGATGCTTAGAGAGAGAGAGGGAGTAGCCGACGGTGAGAGAGAGAGACATATGGAGAGAGAGAGAGGGAGTAGCCGACGGTTAGAGAGAGAGGCATATGGCAAGTTCCAGAGCTGGCAAACCCACTGTAGGCGCCGCAGGAGTCCTCACGGTCGGATGACTTCCAAAACCCACATTGTAGGATAGATCGGACTCTAAGAAATCAGAGAAATCAGTGGCCAGCTACAGGTTGCAGCAATCAAAATCTCAGAAATCAAAGCAATCAGCCAGCTACAGATCGCAGCTTGCCAATGTGCTTTCTCTCTGAGGGAAGGCGAGTCTGTGGAGTATGGGATTGAATTATGGTGTGACAGAATATGACAAAGGAAATGGCTATGCGCAGATTACTATAAGCACCGGTGATGTGTATAAGACTGCTGAGGCAATCCGCATATCTGGTGGGAAAATAACTCGAGAGCCTGGACCTTTGCCAGGGATTAGTACTAAAATCACAGCTTGCTTGGATCCAGATGGATGGAAAACGGTTTTTGTTGATAACCATGATTTTTTTGAGGGAGCTTGAGTGAAGCTTTTGGTACCTTTGCCTTCAGGCTTCAGGAGTTAAGTCCTTGCGATACTTTGCTCTGCATGCTGAGATTAGGCGAGGTGTCCCTGTAATCTGATTGAGCTGATAGAGCAAACTGGATTTACAGACCATTCTGTGTTCTGTGGTCATGGGATTGAAGAGGGGAATGATAGACAATTGATGGTTTTGGAAGGTGATGGACAATTGAGATAACTGGATCGCGATCTCCGCCTGTGAGAGAGAGAGAGAGAGAGAGAGAGAGAGAGAGAGAGAGAGAGAGAGAGAGAGAGAGAGAGAGAGAGAGAGAGAGAGAAAATTAGGGTTAGGCTAGGCTAGGTCACGTAGGCTAGGGCTGTAGGTAGTTAGGGTTAGGTTAAGTTAGGTTTTTTTAAATAAATCCTCAAAATGAAGAATTCGAAAAAAATTTACAACAGAAACAAAACTTCAAAGCTGAAATATTGAAGTGCTTCTCTCTCACTTAAAAAAATCCACAAAAAAATTTCAAAATTCTGGCAATTCTGACTCATCTCCGCAAATTTGATCATAACTTTCTCAATACTAATCCAATTGAAACAAACTCAGTAGCTCTAAAAAGCTAACAACAAGCTCTATCAGGATATAGTATCAAGTCAATGATTTAATGTGATTTAATAGGTCAAATTAACAATAGAACAGGGCTGAAAATTAAAAAAAAAGAAAACTTACAAAACTAGAGCTAAGAATCAAGAATTGTCACAACTTTTTGGATACTAATCTAAACATATGAATCAGATCCAAGCTAAGAAAATGCTTTAAAATCCTATGGACAGAAACTAGAAACTAAAACTCGGATCAAATCTGAAAAATTCAAATCAAGTGAAGGCAAAATTTTAGTCACCTATTTTGACAGCTTTTGGAAAAAGTGCAATAACTTTTGCATCTCTTATCCAAATGCTTGAAAATTGGTGGGAGGAATCATTTCATTCACATTCTATTTGGTTCTTCATGTTCTAGTTATATCTTGATGTGCAAAATTGATGTAAGAAATAGTGAAGCATCCAATTTGGACACTATTCTCTATATCAATTATGAAAGATACTTTAGAACCTTAGAAAGAAGATATATACTTAGGATGGAGATCATTCTAAAGTTTGATCAGAGTTCTATTGTCAAAACTATGCCAAACTAGTTGAAGAGGGAGTGTGAGAGATTTCAACTAGTTTAGTCACATTTTGGTAAATTGTCAATAAGAGGCCAAAACTCATTTTAGACTTAGAGATAAACTTTTTGAAGTTATATTAGTTTAAAATACATTCAATAAACACTTTTGGAAAGTGTGGAAAGTTGGTAGTCGAGTTTGAGAGAGATTCAAATTTGAACTTTGGGTACATTGAATCTAGACCCAAAAATAGTAGGGTTTACATTTTGGAGGGAAAGCCAAGTGGCCAAATAGGGTTTGGAAATTCTATAAAAGGATGTAACTCGTGGAGAGACACAATCTTCTCTCTTCTATCCCTCATTTCATCACTATACATGGTTCTCTTTGGGTTCTACTACTCATTGGTGCACTATCTTGGTGTTATCTTGCAATCTTGTGTGTAGAATGATCATTTATTGCTATTTTCGGTTCCACACATGTGACATATAGTAGGGTACTGTAATTGTTACGGACAACAAACATTATTTTATGTTTTGGCTTTGCTCCTTATTGTAACCAAGATTTGGGACTTGGATTGGATCTTGAATGATCTAAAATCCTTCACACTCCATCCCTGGCTTCTTACCAAAAGAACTTCAAATGAACTCTTACCATCCAAGTCTTCATTTGAGTACCTATTGCAAACAAAGTTAGCACACATCAAGGCTTCACCCCAAAATGACTTAGGAAGATCTACATTCACCCTCATGGAATTATCTCTTTCAAAAAGATTGACCTTCCTTTCTTCCACACCATATAGAACATTTGAGTTTGAAAGCTCCCTCTTGATCCCAATGTGTCACACAAATCTTTTTGAACTTTTTTGATAGGTTTTCATTTGCCAAACTTAAGCACTTGATCTTCATGTTGAATTGACCCTCCACAATATTCTTGAACTTGAGAAAGACATCAAATACTTCATCCTCACACTTTAGAAGATAAGTCCAACAATATCTACTAAAGTCATCAATCCAAGTCACATCTTTGATCTCCAATACTCAAAGAACTAGTACAATGCAAATCCAAATGTACTAATGAAAATGCATCTTAGATCTTGAGCTAGATCTAGAATAAGACAACTTTTGTGACTTTGACATTGAACAAAACTTACCTACTTGCTTCTTTGCCTTCAAACCACCATGTTTAGAACCAAAAATCCATCAAGTTTGTAGAGCTCACTTTCTCTCTTGCCTTGAGAAATCAAGACCCCATTCCTTTTGACCAAACAAGAATCACCAACAAATTT